>PVHY01025306.1:0-18583 GCA_004024945.1 Uropsilus gracilis
TCCCCAGCCTCAGCTTCCCAGGTAGCTGGAATTACAGGCACGCGCCACCACGCCCAGCTATGTTTTTGGAACTAGGTCTTGCTATGGTCCCCAGGTGGAACTTGAACCGCGATCCCTGGCCCCGGCCACTTCATAGGCTGAAGCTTACAGGCACGAGCCACCGTGCCCGGCCAGACACAACAACCTTCTAAGATCATTTGTCTTTCCGTGACAGTTGGGGTGCAAATTTTAGACTCACTTTTTTTGGCAGCCAGCACCCCTCCCACCACACACATACCTCTCACGCGACATGTTGGACACAGTCAGCTAGTTTCAGAACTTCCCCAAGCAGGGGCCAGGGTGGCCTTGAGTCACTGGTGACAGATATCCCCTTGTGGCTATTCCTTTATTTCACCGTTTACACAAAGCTCTCCATTTGCTGAAGTTGAGCCTTTCACAACTCCCTAACATTTGTTAATCTCCCCTTTTAATAAACAGACAGCAGCCTCAAGCACCCGGCTTTCGGCAGGCAATTACGTCCAACTAGAATTTAATAGCATTGTTGTTTTTAGTCTTGTATTTATTTTGTAGGGTGACTTTTTTTTTATTCTGAGTGATATTAATTTTAGAGGAGTGTTGAAAAGTCTCCTTTTAAAATACATCCATCTAGATTTGTAAAGGTAAGTCCATTGAAAGAGAAATGCTAAATAAATAATAACATGGATCACGTGCTGATAGAGGAACTATGTAAAGTTGATACTCAAGTGACTGAAAGGTTGGAACGAGCACTCTATTCAGTACCTCATTTACTTATGGCCTCCAGGAAGCCCAGCCCCTGTGAAGCGCATCTGCTTTTGCGGAAGGGGCACTGGTTAATGATATTGTTGTCTTTTCTAAGCATTGATTCACTCCATCCTTCTCATCACTCAATAGACATTTTCCCATATCTCCATCCTTTATGAGCTCCATGCTGGAAGGTAGACTAGATGGTCGGGCACATCCATAACTGCAATAGAAGGTGGAGTGTGACAAGAGCTGGAAGTGAGATATGGGCAGAGTGTGGTAGTCTCAAATCTGGGGGATCACTTCTGGAAGTGGACATCATGACATCTTCTTAAAGGAAAAGGTATATGAGTTAGACTTCATGGAATGGGTAATTATTGACTATGTGGCTATGGGTGTGCTGATCGGAGAGACAGAAAGTAGCCCCACTGAAGGACAAGAACAACCTGAGTTTGGAAAACAGCTGGGAGATGAGAAAAGCCCATTGGAATGAAAGCATCAAGGTCCTCAAAAATAAACCAAGAATACAAGGCTTATTTCCAAGTGAGAAGGCATTCACTGAAGGGAGTGGGAACTGTTCCTATTAGCTCTTTAGGACTCAGTTGGGAATCTTTATTTCCCCACATCTTTCTGTTCCTTGTATTTTAGGTCAACCACTTCTGTTCTCATTTCCACGTGTGGAAATCACATCTAAAATACCTGTTGAAAACTGAAGAGTGGTTGAAAAAGATATGGTCTATTTACACAATGGAATATTATGCTGCAATCAACACTGACAAATAGGATGCATTTGTGATCACATGTATGGACCTAGAAGGAATCATATTAGCAGAAATAAATCAGAAAGAAAAAGACAGAAACTATATGATCTCACCTGCAGATGGGACATAGGGATACCAAACAAAAAGATAATAAAAGCCTAAAATAAGCTGACAGTGGAGTTGGGGCAGGGGAGGGGGAAGGGAGAAATTGGAGAATGGAGGAGCACAGGAAGATTGAGAGGAGGACTCTGGGGTGATGCAGTGGAGGGAGAACCCTGGGGAATACAATGATGTTATATATATACATATATATGTATATATATATGTATTTGCATATATGTATACTTATATGCATGAATATGTAAACAATAAAAAGACTGAAAAAATAATAAAAAATAAAGTGTCTGTCAAGCTGCTGATGGTCTCTTGCTATAAAGCCACTCATCTGGTCTGCTGTTCTGGTGGAACACTGAGAGAATGGATATTTTTACTTCTTGAGTGTGGCACTAGACTTGAACTTGAAAATTGATATTTAACTGGAATTTCAGATCATGGGATTTGGGGGATCATAGTTATGTACCATCCATGACATGGAAATGTCTCCTTTTTACTGTTTCTGCCTCACTCTTCATTTGACTTCACCAGAAACCACATTCACGGAGGGAGGAACATAGTCGTCAAGGTATACAGCCAGGAGGTGAAGAAGTTAATCTCTTTTTAAGTCATCCATCTCTGGGCCTTGGAATGTTGAAGGCGAAATCTCGAAAATCAGGTTTTTAGGCACAGGAAGGCTGTGTTTTCCTTCCTGTGTTTTATAATTTTGCACTGTGACCTCATCTTGAGTGGGGGGGAGGGGGCTTTAGGGGCAAATGGATCTCATGGGAGTTGGTTTGGGTAGATGTTCTTCTAGATATTTCTTTCCATCTGCCAGCATGACCCTGGGGATAATGCTTGTTTGAGCCACTCATGTGTGGGGTCCACGTGAACCTCAAGTCACAGTAATCTTGTCACTGTGGATTCTCTTAGGAGATATTAACAGTTCCCCCCAGGCCTGCATATAGACAGTCAAACTTCCTTATCTCTGTTTCTTGGGAAGAAACCTGCTCTCCCTCCTGTCTCTGAGGCTGCAATTCCTTGAGTACCTGGCTTTCTTTCTACTTAAAGCCTTAATTCTCTTCCTGGTAAAACCCTAAGTTTCTATTTTCAGCTGGCTCACATGAACCCCGCCCTGGGGCAACTGTGGTATCATCTCACATATAACACTCAAGACTTCAAATGTGTCTTTGTGTTAAGCCTTTGGGGAATTTCAGGGTTTTTACTTTTCTTTCTTTTTTTTTGCAAGTTTGGTTTTGCATTTAAAAGGATGTTCATTAGATGTCATCCAGTATTCTAGAGTTCTGTAATCAGAGAGTCTTCAGGTTAACTAGTCCAGAATATTCCCAGAAATGAAAGCATGTAAAGGAAATTGAAAGTCCCTACATCACCAGGGATGTAACCTGTGTGGATGCTGGCTGAGTTTTCTCAGAAAATAACTATTTAGAGGAATTTTTGCTGGAGTGAGAAAGAAAGAACAAAAAATCTGGCACCTTCTCTTTAGTTAAAGAAGTAAATTAGGGGTGTCCCAGGCTACTACTCTACCTGAAGGAGCATTGGCATCAACTGTGGGATGTCTTTTTGTGTGGTTTCTTTTTCTTAAATTATGGAAGAATAATGCAATAGAGAGAAGGATATTCATTTTAATCTTTTACATCTGTTCACAAGGTATAAAAGGATAAAATAAGATAAGGTAGTGCTCTCTTGAGAAGTCCATATTTTCAAAGGCTTTTGGCATTCATGTGCTTATTAATTGTCATCATCGCCATTGTCAGGGAAAGACTATTGTATGATATACGGTGGCCTTTCCAGGCCTAGGAGGAAGAATTTCAAGTTTCTCTCTTAACCTGAGCCACTTAAAATGTAAAACAAAGACCACTAAATCCTGTTCATCTGAAGTGGATCCTAAATATAGTTTATTGGGGCTTTTAATTCACCCTGAAAAAGGCTGTAATTATTAAAAGTGTCCAAGCTGTTAACTCAAAAACAACATATGCCACATTTACATAATGATTTGCATATAATTTCCATGTAATTCATTTAATGTCAAAATGTACAATTATGCTTCCAGCCCCTCTACCTTTTACCCCCGACCTCCTCTGGCCCTGCTGTGGTAGACGGCAGTACCTAACTGGGTGAAAGTTATTATGAGTGGATTTCCAAGAGTTGGGTGTCTTTTATCGTCTGGGCCAAAATTGGTTTACCCAAACACATTTATTTTCCGGATTGGATTGGCGGTACTGACCACACCATTATTAATGGAACCAATCACTCAGTTCTTGCCTAGACATGTGGGCTCTCTTTACAGATGAAGAAACTGAGGCTGCTGAGGCTATCCCGGGGTGTTGTGGTCTTTGCTTGCTGTTTTTCTGTGCCATTAACACAAAAATCTGACCCCCACCACACCAAATCTTGCTTGTGTATCTTTGACAAACTGGTGATACTTTAAAACAGAAGTGACTTGCCACAGCCCCCGTGATGATCTGCAATGCCAAAGCTCTTGGGGTTATCATCAAGCAGGTCATCAAGTCTGCCAGGCTTTTTCTTGCCCCACTTGGGTTTTCTGTGTGGGTTCCTTTCCCACCTCTCTTCTCCCTATACCTCTGTGCCTACCAGCCTCTCAGTAGTCAGCATTCAGCTTCCCCATTAGCCAGGATCTCTTCTTCTGTGGCCCTGTGAACAGGTTGAAATTCCCTGGAGTAAATATCCAGGCTTTCCTGGTGGACCTGTAATGCCCTTAAGACAAGGTCTTGGGTGTGGTAGTTTATTGGGGGTGGGATATCCTGGGGCAGGAGCAAGGGAACATGGAGAGTGAAAACAGGAAAAGAAGAAAAGAACAATATGAAGTCATATTACTGAGGTTATGGCTATTGGCCACAGGAGCTCAGTTTTGCTAGGACTTCCTGGGAAGTGTGTGGAATGGCAAAAGCACCTGCCCCAAAGGTGGGAAGCTGAGGCCTTTATTCATTGGTTCCGCAAACCCCGCCCCCTGCCCTCACCTTCCACTGAGGGTTGCGCTAGGAACTCATCATCTCCCTGCTATTTCTAGCTGTGCGGAGTATGAGATGTCAGGGGTACAGATGTCTCAGGACTTTGTCAAGAGAGCAAAGTCCTTGACACTCAGGTGAGAGTGTCCACCTGGCACTGTCACCAGCTCTGGCTGAGTGCAGAGGGAAGAACAAGCAGAAGACTCATCATTGGATTCATCTGATACTGCACTGACCACCCGGTATGACATTCCTTTTCTCCTCTGAGCAGGAAGCAAGCTGAAGGCAGGGGCTGTGTGAGCCACAGATAAATACAATGTTTGATAATAATCTGTAAAGAGAAGGTATCTGTTATCCGCCTATCAGAATGCACCATATTTAGTGCAGTTTTGATTTCAATGAAGCAGATTTCCACTAGCCTAATAAAGTCCTAAGAGTTGTTGTCTTTGATTTAGCTCCCTCCTCCCCCCAATTCTTTCCATTCTCAAAAGTTAGAAGTAAATGAATCAAGCAAAACAGTGCATGTACACATTATGAAATTACCAGAAGCAAAAAGAAAACCAAGTTAAGCAATTGATATTCTTTACTTGAAGGTACCAGTGAATTCTGAGGCAAAATCATAGCTTCATTTAGTTTCATTCAATGGAATAACCTCAGGTATATTAACTTAAATGGGAAACTGCCATGGCCATGGTTAGAGATACTGCTGTGTCGTTGCTCCCAGAAGTAGCTTCAACTTTTGTCTTTTCCACTTGATGTCTTTGCTTTCTCTTCATTTGTATTTCCCATTCCCATCTGACCTCCTGGTCCTCCCCTTTCCTTCATGTCCCTTTGTTCTTGCTCCAGATTTAGATCTTTGATCACCAGATGGGCCTGGAGGGTCAGCTTGAGTCTGGTAAAGACTCAAGACATTTATCACCTCACATGATCTTTCCCCCACATCACCAGAGAGGTGGGGCCACCTGACTTTGTTTATCAAGTAAAGTTTATCAAGGAGTCAGGTGTCAATTCTTCCCCAGGTAAATCCAGAGGTGTGATAGCCACAGGGCTGAGGGGACTCACTAGGGAGAAAGCTCCAGGTGTCCTATTAATGGGAAATCACAGGAAAATGTGACTCAGGGGGGCTGCAGAGGGGTGTGAGGTATCTTCTGGACTTTTCACTCTTGGACGCCTACAAAATTCTAGGCCTGGGAAACCTTGCTCTCCAGACATGGTCTGAGTTGAGGGCACACCTCATGGCTGGAAGATGCACGTGCATGAACTGCTCACACACAAGCGGAGGGTGGCTGCTGAGGCAGGGACAGGGACAGAGAGAGGAAGAGGCATCAGGTAGGAGCAGGGAAAAACAGGGATCTCCAGTGGCCAGCATTGTAGGTCTATGACGACCCTAATAACTAAGTCTTCCACGTTCCAGGCCCAGGGCTAAGTGCTCTACAGGAATCACCTCACCGGTACCCTTTCCTCCTGCCCCACCTCCACCCCAACAATACATTGTGCGGTTGTTTCTATGATGATTCCATTGCACGGACCAAGGACTGGGTTCCATGGAAGTCATGTAATTCTCGTGAGGTCACACTAAGTAGAGTTGCTCACAGCCAAGTAGGTCCAAGCACATGGAGGCAGTGGGCTTCCAGTCTGTGACTGCCCTAGAGGGTGTGAGAACAGCAGTGTGTGTCTTCCTATAAGTGTAGTCATGGTCATGAGGGCAGATAGACCAGAAGCTGTGGGTTCCCACGCCAGCCACAGGGTCTGTCTGTGTTCTCCCAAGAGGGTCACTCAGACTCCTCTGAGTCTCAACTCCACCATCTGTAAATGAGGCACACTAGTCCCCGGCCAGAGGATGTGAGTGCTTGGAAGGGTCAATTGTACTGAGTTCTGTAAAGAGCCAGGTGCAGCGTTGCGAGAAAGGAGGAATGAGAGAGATTAACACAAAGACTTCCAGCTATCAGAAGCATGGCTGGTAACAACTTTAAGGTAAATTACTAGGCCTTTTATAGGGTTTAGGCAAGGGGGGTGGGGAAAGATGGCCAAGAGAATGTTTTATGACTAATTAACTAGGGAAGACTAATAGCTAAAGTAATAAAATTTGGGTAAAACATTCGTTTTGGTGAGATAATGGTGGCTGGGGGTTTACCCACACATTGTTGGTAACTTTTAAGGCCTGTTTTTTAAGGTGAATTTGGGGGGAATAGAGAAGCTGCTTTCTGCTCTCCGGACATTTGTTATGTTCGTTTTGTCTTCAGTGTTTTCTGAAGTCAGATAAGATAGTAAAATGAAGTTTTCTTCATTTTACAGTTATGAGTTCTGTCTGGTTTCAGCTGGCAGCCTCTGACAGAGTTCATCCTTCGGACAATGCGTAGATCAACTGTACATGTGGTTTTTGTGTGTGTGTTTTTTTACACCCCACCCCACTCCCATCCTTTCCATTTCATCGGCAAGGGATTGAGTCTCCGAGACTCTCAATCATTGGCTCCAAGACAAATCTTGAGAGGTCAGAAAGGAGAAGTCAGCCTTGAACTCATGTCCTCCCACCGACACACTTTCTGTGAGTTCATTTGTTCATTTGAACAAATACCCTTCATCCAGACTCAGGTTTTTTTTTTTTTTTTTTTTTTTTTCCCTGAATTGGAAACTGCCCACCTGCCTGCCTGAGAAAAGTCTGCCCAGAACTGCTTTTAAATGGCAGCTTTTTAATTGCCACTATCTCTTTGAACATTTGGAATTTGTAATGAAATCACTTTCCAACGCTGATTCAATATGCTGTTTCCTTTTAGCTTTTTTTTTTTTGTTTCCCCAGCAATGAAAAGATTGGTAACTTTATCAAACATCTGAAAGCATGGTGGAAGTTTCCTGGGGCTTCAAGTGTTGTGTTATGTTATCTTTGGAATGACTTTGAAGTCCCACCGGTGCAATAGAAGCCGTTATTATGTCATGGAGCTGATTAGCATGCTCGTGGGAAAAATTAATTCAAGCTGACATCATAGGCGAGCTTGCGATCAATCAGTTTGTTTTGCTTCTTGTTGCACCCCCACCCTGAAACCTGCTCCCCCAAAGCTCTTCAGGGAAAGGTGCTGGGCTGGCTCTCGGAGGATAGCGGGGTGAGTGTGGAGGCCTCCTAATGAGGCTGAACTTCACGGCAGTAGCCACCACCTCCTGACAGTACAGGAGGAAATGGCGAAACAGAGTTTTTGGCAGAAGCAGGAAAAGGGCTGCGGGCCCTTTCATTTGCCTTGAAAGGTTTTGATTTAGTTGGCATTCAGACTCTTGATATATAAAACTTTTTAGCTCAGTAGTCAGTATGGCTGCCTGAATCCATTTGGTTCCGGTCATTTATGATTAAGCTGATTGCTGGTGGCGCTCCGGCCTCCGTTGAGCGAGACTATCGCATTCCAAACTATCTCTTTCTTCCGCACAAAAGTACATTTCATTGACAAAGGGAGCTATAAAGAGGAGCCATGTAGGTTCCTATTATCTCAAATTGTTAATATTTAACGTGCATTAAAGAGCTATCTTTCTGTTCGCCACGTGCAATTAATTTAATCACCAAATGCACTGTTAAGTATCTATCAGCAATGTGAATTTTTTTCACGATGTATTAATCTGGTAATGAAGTCTTTCCTTTTACCTTTGGATCTGGCATTCTTATTTTATGTTTCATGGCACATTCTCTTGGGAGCGGGGAGAAATGATAGGAAGCGTTTGGAAGAATCTAATGAGGTCTGATCTGGGTGGGAAAAGTTGAGGGCTTTTCTAGTTTCAATACACATTGAGACTCCCTTTCCCCCTTCAGGGCACCTCTGATCTAGGTAACTGAGAATGGGGTGATCGATTTTCTGTGTCAACTTTTGACCTGGAAGATGCAAACTCCTGTGTAGGGAAAGGCGAAATAGGAAAAAATTGGAAAAGGGAGGTTTGAATTGAGTGGCATATGGAGACAGTGGCTTTTTTTTCTATCTGGGGACCAGTTACCCACAGTGATAAGTCTTCAAAGTTCTCCCAACCCTCTTTAGGAATGTTCATCACATTCACAACTCCCTATTTGGCGTCTGTCTTCCTGCATCAGACAGGCTGCCGTGTGCTCCAGTGTGTGTTGGGCATGTAGTAGATGCTCAATAAATACTTGTTGAATGAAAGAGTGATATAGTTGAATCCAGCAAGAAGAACTCACTCAGATGGTTCAGTGCTTGAGTCTATCATGCAGGGATGACTTTAGAGGTGTGGGAAACATCGAAGTGGTGAGCAGAGGATGATGAAACACCTAGAGACAGTAGCAGGGGGCCGTTGTTACCAGCCTGAAGCTTGAAAAAAGCAGAGGAAGGATGACATCACCAAAGCCAGTATGACCCAGAGCCTTAGAGGGAAAAGCCCCTGCTAAGACCTGCTGTCCTACTGGGTAGGATGGTGGAATAGCCAAGAAAATGAAAAGAATAGAGATTTTAACTTCAATTTCTTGCTCCTACTCTCCAGTTTCCTTCTGTTGACCAATTCAATGAAAATTAATTGACCGGGAAAGCTGGGTGAAGTTACAGCTCAGCTACAATTTAAACAAGCCAGAAGGGCTGAGATGGGGCCGGGGGTGGGGGGGCAGTGCATGCCAGCACAATGCAGCATCATGGAAACCCCTCTACCCAGCCCAGAGCCAAATGGGGAAGGGAATAAACAAGAACCTAAATCATCAAAACAGATAACACAAAACAGATAAACAGATAATTCCTCTTGCTCATCGTGGAGAGTCAGAGAGAGTGATCTTATTCATTCTGACTCTGCACATATCACTAAATCTTGGATGTGGTGCTTCCTAAGTTGAAGCAAGGCATTCAAAAGGGGCCTGAAGGGGCTTGTCTAAGGCTGCCACAATGAGAACAGCAAAGTGACCTCTTCAACTCTCTATTGAGAGAGAAACAGTGCTAGAGAAACCACATAAGGTAAAACAGAGAAACATCACGTCGTGAGGCCGCTCCAAATGTCCCGCCAACATCACTGTTTTAAACACCCATGCGGTCTAAGAATGATCCACACCCTTTGTGCAAGTAGACAAAAGAAATGCACCACGTGCTTTTAAAGATTTCCGATGAGAATTGTATGAATTAAATGCAAGACGGCAGTTTAAGAGACAAAGTATCTGAATATGTTGTAGGTTGGCATATTCCCCCACGTTCTAGATAGGGAAGCATTGTCATGAAGATTTAGACGACGCGCAGAGTGTGAGCAAAGATGAGAATTTACAGCTAACTGGTCCCCATGCGTTGCTGCCTCCTCTTCATTAATTAAGCAGGAAGATAGATTTTAACTCCTTTCGAGGAGCCAGATCTCTCTGAAGATGGAATTGGGCCACCGTGGGAGATGCTGAGTATATCATGGTGAAGGATCTGATTCGATTCAGTGTTTGGACAAGTGATCGTTCAGGTTCCTTCCTGCTCTGATATTCTGTGTTCACTTGAGATTCTGTAAGGTCTGTGATTCTGTAATTCCATCTCACATGTGCTGTGTTGAAAGAGCACATGTGAGCTAAGTTTCCTAGGTGATGCCCATGTACATTCTTAAGTAAACATCCTTTAGTTCTTTCGTTTTTAGACTCCTTTGATATGATTGTCTATGATTGGTCTGATGAGATTTTCTTTTCAATTTGTTTGCAAGCCACTGCAATCCTTGCCTCCAAAAGACACTGACCACATGGAAGACAAATTGTGTGTGCATACGTGTGTGTGTGTGCTTGAAACAGATGACCTGAAAAAATAAGACTTTGCTACATAAAAATATTGGGTTCCAGGGTCCCAGGGAGGACCCTTTCTGTGATTTCTTTAACTTCTGCAGGGACTGCTATGTTCTCAAGCAGACTCCATTTCAGTGAGTTTGCTTGTTTTGACAAAGTTATTCTTGGAGGCTGAGCTATTATTGTGATCCATCATAGCTGGAGATAGGGCAAATGGAGAAAATATGATATTTCAGAGTCTCAGGCAGAGAAGTGAATAACTGTGAGCTGACATATTCTAGGAAAATAAACTTCAAAAATTCAGAATAGGAAAAGGAAATTGATTTCTTGTGTCCTTGATATATGCACCAGGTGGCATGCTGGGAGCCCCACATATCTCACAGAGAGTTAGATATTTGGTCTCCCATCTACAAATAAGGAGACAGAATCTCTAAGAAGTTAAATAATAGGGGAAGAATAGCAGAAGGAATCAAACTCAGGTCTGTCTGATTTTCTGAGAGAGAGAGAGAGAGAGAGAGAGAGAGAGAGAGAGAGAGAGAGAAGAGAGTGTGCGCGCGCTTTTTAACTGCATCCTTGTCTTTGGTTTTACTACCCTGACTTTCTCCTTTTCTTGTGAATGTGTAACCTTGCTTATTTATTTATGGCCAACCAACCCTTCCTAACCTGCTTTCTTTTTACCATGGAAATAACCCAAGGGCAGTGCTTGCCAAAACAGTCTGAGTTAGCCTATAAATGTTTTCTTCTATCTTAAACCCGAGGGGATCTTATGGCTGGCTGCCACAGGAACCAAGAACAATAACTTTGAGATTCTGTCTGCCCTCGCATCAGATCAGGGTCTCAGAGAAGTGACCTATTTTACAAATAAAACAGAAAGAACAGACTCTATAAGTAAGTAATTTCCACTTTCTATTTTTAATACCTCGGATGAATGAAAGAATGACTGATGGTTAACCTTACACACATTTGAAGTTTACAGACTCTCTTTTGTGGTCTAGAAAAACATCATTTTTTATGGTAAAAAAATACGTAAAAGGTATTTAGAGCAATTAAGGATCACAGAGCTATCTTTCACTGCTTTTTGATACTCCTGTTGATTTCTTGAAGCAGGTAAGGTGAAATTCCATTGTGAAAAGAAGTCAAACTATGGAGTTTTAGCCAATATAGTTGTTTCCATTAATCCTTCCTACTCTTTACCTCACACCATATCCTTTCCTTCAGTCATCTGTCTTTCACATTCTCCCAGTTGAGAAGTAGGTATGCTTCCTCGGCCCTTAATTTGGAGTTTGGGTGTATAATTTGCATTGACCAGTAGGATATTAGCAGATAGGGCTAACACAGAGGTTTGACATCACTTGGTGTTTGTGCCTATGTATTTCCGTTCCTGTTCTCTTTGGATATGCCCGCAATAAGAGGAAGGCTGGACAGCTATTCCAAGCAGGAAGATAAAAGTAGAGCTTCCCCTTCTGAAATGTTCCAGCCAAGCCCAGCTGAGAGCAGACTCTGCCACAGATTTGGACACCACCACGCAGGAGTCTTAATTATATCTGATTATAGGGAATCTGAGTTGGAAAGAGAGTTTGATACACAGCAGGAGTTAATTGACATATTGAGAAAAATCAGCTAGTAAGTTGCAGATTTGATATTAGAGTCTAGATCTTCAAATATACAGTCCCACACATATCCAAGTATGCCAAACTGCTTTCTGTGTAGAGAGACATTTATCTGAGACTGAAGCTTGAGATAGAACCTTTGGGGATGGGGGGAAGGGTAACGTGGGGTAGCCTTGCCTCATTCATCCTTAATTCCTCAAACTCTACCCAAGTACCTTGCCCCAAGGAGGCTCTCAGAGTATTTGTTAAATAAATAGGAGATGAAAATATTAGGAATGTTCTTCTGTCCCTTTAGTCTTATTTTGTAGCTTCTGGTTAATGAAGAATAGCGTTCAGAAGCAAGGTAAATTACATGCGATCCAAGAAAAAGAGTTTCAAGAAACAGGTCCCAGGAACGGCACCAGGCAGGCACGAGCATCATTTTCTTTTTCAGACATCTGTCCATGTGTGGCATATTTCCTCTCTGAAGAAAGATCAAACCCCATAAAATGCATCATTTATATGCCACTCCCCATTATGAAACAGCATGGAGACCATTAATGAGAAGCTAAGGCTAAAAGAGGACTTCCAGGAGTGGGTTTCAGGCAGACTGTGGTGAAAATGCGCCGTCCACGGGGACTTACCACGTGACAGAAGAACAGACATCCTACCTGCCTCCCCGCCTGCCCCCACCCCCAACCTCCCCGCCTCCCCAGTCGCCACGACAGCTTGAGGTAGGGAATTTGTAAAACCCACATGGAGAGCTCCTTCCTCTGGGTTTTTTCATCTCAGAAGTCCAACGGTGCCGATGAAGGTGGCTGTGACATTTGCGATTTTCCATGCCCCGGCCCAGCCATCTTCCCTGCGTCTGCCTCTATCTTCCATGCTACAGTAAACCCCCAGCTCTGACAATAATTATAGCCAGAATAAAATGAAGGCAGTAATAGGAACAAAGCGTCGCTGTAATTGCCTTTTCATTATTTGCTAACAGTTAGTTATTCAGTCACAGGGAAAAATTACACAGTAATTGGCTGACAATGGGGAAGCGATTGCTGAATCCCACAACTGTGATATTTTTGCTTGTTGGGCTTTAGAGCTTTTATTCATATTTTGATTAAACAGCTGGAGCATTAAACTGACATCTGAATGTATCCTGGGTCAAATTCCGATGCGTTTGTTTCTCTTTCGCTCAAAAGGCAGAATGTAAAGTGGCGCTTACGGTAAACCTGGAGCTACTGTAATATATTGACTTTCAAATAATCCTTCCTCTTCAGCCCAGTTCATCAAGAAGGCAGGGTAGGTGGAAGAGGGCAGACATCTTTGAACAAATCTGTTTCCGGTTGGATATTTTAAAAGCAAAAAAAAAAAAAAAAAAGAAAACAACATGAAATCACAATGCTGATGATCATTCAGATGTCCTGCTAATCTGACTTTTCAGATGCAAGAGCTTTGAGTGGGAGCCTGAGAAAATACTCACTCTGACCCCCTTCCCCAATGGGGGAGAACCTGGTAGAAACAGAACAGCAGTCAGTGTCACCCAGACGTCTTCTCTATCCAGGACAAGAAGCCAGAACACTCTCTTCATCCAAACTGGTCCGTCTCCCTGTTTGCATGCAGGAAGTCAACTGGGCCCAGGGGAGGGCCCAGGGGAGGGCCCAGGGGAGGGCCCAGGGGAGGGCCCAGGGGAGGGCCCAGGGGAGGGCCCAGGGGAGGGCCCAGGGGAGCACCAAGGGGAGGGCCCAGGGGAGGGCCCAGGGGAGCACCAAGGGGAGGGCCCAGGGGAGCACCAAGGGGAGGGCCCGGGGAGCACCCAGGTGAAGGCCCAGGTGAGCGCCCAGGGGAGGGCCCAGGGGAGCACCAAGGGGAGGGCCCAGGGGAGCACCAAGGGTAGGGCCCGGGGAGCACCCAGGTGAAGGCCCAGGTGAGCGCCCAGGTGAGGGCTCAGGTAAGGGCCCAGATGAGGGCTCAGGGGAGGGCCCAGGTTAGGGCCCAGATGAGGGCCCTGGGGAGCACCAAGGGGAGGGCCCAGATGAGGGCGCAGGGGAGCACCCAGGTGAGTGCCCAGGGGAGGGCCCAGGTGAGAGCCCAGGTGAGGGCCCAGTTGAGGGTCCAGGTGAGGGCCTAGGTGAGTGCCCAGGGGAGGGCCCAGATGAGGGCCCAGGGGAGGGCCCAGATGAGGGCCCAGGGGAGCACCAAGGGGAGGGCCCAGAGGAGGGCCCAGGGGAGCACCCAGGTGAGGGCCCAGCAGAATACCCAGGGGAGCACCCGGTGAGGGCTCATGGGAAGGCCGAGGGGAGGGCCCAGGTGAGCACCCAGAGGAGCGCCCAGGTGAGTGCCCAGGGGGGCACCTAGGTGAGGGCTCAGGGGAAGGCCCAGGGGAGGGCCCAGGTGAGTGCCCAGGGGAGGGCCCTGATGAGGGCCCAGCAGAGTACCCAGGCGAGGGCCCAGGTGAGCACCCAGGTGAGGGCTCAGGGGAGGACCCAGGGGAGCGCCCAGGGGAGCGCCCAGAGCTGTGGTGTCTGCACAGTGGTGGTGGCAGCAGATGGGTCACAGGAGCCAGACTTCAGAGGTGCAGACGGGTGGGAGATGGAGGCACACTCCCCGCTCTGCTTCAGTGGTGCCCGCAGGCCCAACCAGGCAGAGTGCCCGAGGCGCTGCCCTCCATCCCCGGAGGCGGGTCTCCCACAGTTTGTCCGAAGTCCACGTCCTCAGGCAAAGCTCACGCGTGAACTGCTCCTGACAAGCTCTCAGCGGGGCAGCCGGGGCTCCCTTCCAGCCTGTGGAGCCCGGGCAGTGCCGCCTGACTGAGTCCGGGCGCCATGTTGCCCTGCGAGAGCTTTCCCACCAGCCGGCTTGGGGAGAAGGCAGCCCTGGTCTAAGTCCCCCAGCTCCGCTGCGTGCCCCACCCCCTACGGCCCAGGCTGAACCCCTCTTTGAGGTCGTCCAGTTCCGTTCCCCCCCCCCAAACTCCAGGTGCTGGAGGGGGTTTGTTTTCATTTCTTTGCTTGCTGTTGTTTGCTAAATCGCCTCTGCTCAGGATGCCTGACCCAAGCTGACATGAAGCTATTTATAGTTCGGATTGATCTAAATATTCATACCGCTCCTGATACATATTCATGTTTGCTTACAGTGCACAGCCAGGCTCCTGCTGAGACACTGTGCACACAGATTTCCTCTCTAAAGCATCTAGATGGGCATCATATTTCTCTCCGAAACTATGACCGATTCCGAATTAGAATACATGCACCTCAAACCAGGAGGTTCTGATACGCACGTGGTTGTGCGTCTTGTGGTAGTTGTAGAGGTAGTGGCAGCAGCAGAAGCAATCAGAACAACAGTAATAACAGTACTAATAGTAGCAATAGCAACAGTAATAGTAGCAGCAGCAACAGCAGTAATGGTATCAGTGCTAACGGCAGCAGTGGTACTAACAGCAGTAGTAACAGTCACCATAATAGTAGCAGTAGTGGTAGTAGCAGCAGTAGCAATAATAGCAACAGCAATCAGAGTAGTAGCAATAATAGTAGCAATAGCAGCAGTGGTAACAGTAGTAGCAGTAGAAGAGTGGTGGTAATAATAGTAGTGATCATAGTGACAGTGATGGGAGTGCTAATAGTAGCAGTAGCAATAATAACAGCAGCAATAGTAGCAGTAGTAATAGTAGGAGCAGTAGGCAGAGTAGCAAGTAGCAGAGTAGTAGCGGCAGTAGTAGCAGTGACGATAGTAGTAGGAGCAATAGGGTAGTAATAGTAGCAGCAGTAGCAGTAGTAAGTAGGAGTAGCAGTGGTGGTAATAACAGTCTCAGCAATGGGTATAGTAACAGCAGTAGGAGTAGCGTAGTGGTACTAGGAGTAGCAGGGGTGGTAGTAGCAGCCTCAGCAATGGGTATAGTAACAGCAGTAGGAGTAGCATAGTGGTACTAGATACTAGGACCAGCAGGAGTGGTAGTAGCAGCCTCAGCAATGGGTATAGTAATGGCAGTAGGAGTAGCGTAGTGGTACTAGGAGTAGCAGGGGTGGTAGTAGCAGCCTCAGCAATGGGTATAGTAATGGCAGTAGGAGTAGTGTAGCGGTACTAGGAGTAGCAGGGGTGGGAGTAGCAGCCTCAGCAATGGGTATAGTAATGGCAGTAAGAGTAGCGTAGCGGTACTAGGAGTAGCAGGGGTGGGAGTAGCAGCCTAAGTAATGGGTATAGCAGCAGGAGTAGCGTAGCAGTACTAGGAGTAGCAGCGGTAGCAGTCGTGCACAGGACAGCAGTGTCAGAACCAGGCCCCAACCTAGGGCCGTCCAAGTACCCCCTGGCATCGCCGTACCTCCTTGTGCCCGGCCTGGCTTCTCAGCTCTCACTGCACATGGACCCCTGCCTCGCCCCTCAGGCCCACCTGGGCCCTGCTCTTCTGACTGAGTTGGTGCCTTTGACGTCTCTTCCTGGGCTGAGGCCTTCAGACACCCCTTGCCAATGCCAGGGGCCCCCAACTTGTCCCGCTAGAGCTTATGGGAGAGCAATTTGTCTCTCATAACCGAACCTGGACACTGACGCTGAGGAACCCCGAAATCCAGCCCCCTCGGGTCCCTCCCCTGGCCCCCAGCACCTCCCTGATGCCTCGATGACATCTTGGTGCCCTTCGAGGGGCCCGAAGTCTGTGCCCTGAGCTGCCTGCTGGGGTCCCAGTGTGGGAGGTCCTGTGCCATGGCGGGGGCAGGAGCACAGAGCCGAGAGGGACACACCTACAGTCCTTTCCGAGCATCACTATCATCTTTGTTTGAGCTAACGCTTCCCTCGCCCCCCCCCCCCCTGTGGCAGGCACTGCCATGGTGCCAGAGCTAGGATCTGAGCCCCCAGACTGAATCCAGCATCTTCGCTCTAACCTGTGACAGCAAACCGTGTTAACTGCTGGCTGTGCGTCCGTCGTCATAGAAGCGTCTCGAACACCTGCTCTTCTGCTTGCGACATGAAACTGAGGCACAAAGAAGCCCCTTGTCCAACTCCTCACCCTACGCCCATCAATTGTGGCTGCCATGTCTGCAACAATCCGCTCCCATACTTGGCCTTCCACTGCTCACACAGCGCTAGCCCGGGAGGCCTTCCTGGTCCATCCTGGCTCCTCTGGGCTAACCACAAGCTTCTGTCAGGGTTATGCTTCCTCCACAAGCCTCTCACCCCCCAGACCAGCTCTTCTCTGGATGTTACATCCCTCAGCAATTCACTGTAGCCTGCGAACATCCTGTGGACCAATGCAACTCACGTGGCCAAGTGCACCTGTTACCATGCAGCATGGCCAACCCCAAGAGCCACGGGGGAAGAATGACCTTCTTGCAAGGCCAGAAGGGAAATGGAGCAGTGGGAGTATGTCAGAGTTGTCTAGCCTCCCCCCACCCCCACAGAGAGTCCTAAGTCACTTCAGGCTCTCATGCACGAAGCCACAGTCTCTCAAGCAGCCCCTTTGCGTGGGGACAGGTACACAGGGTGCCTTTTCCAGCGTGTGGGAAACAGCATCATTGCAGTCTGTTGGGTTTTCTCTCTTCAGTTGGAAGACGGGCATCTTGTGAGGCTGGCAGAGAGGGTGGGCTTGCCTTGGCATGGAGGGGGCCGGAGAGGGTGCAGGGCCGAGCTGTGCCTGTGAGTTTCCCTGGGACTCAAACCTGTCATTAGAGGATTAGCTTTCCCATCACCCTCCGCACACGTGGCCCCAGGCACCGTCCGAGGGCAGGCACCATCAGGGTCCACCACAGCTGCGTGTGACTTCGCAGCCTGGCTGGCCTCTTTTTGGTGTTTAAAGAGACGGTTAGAAGTTTCTAAACTCTGGAGCTGGTTTTCACTGGGACAGAGAAGTGGACAGATCCCAGGGGGTTAATTTATTTGTATTTTGTTTGAGCTCCTGACATTTGGAAAAGGCTTGAAGGTCTTATTAATGTTTGCCATTTTTGATTTGCTTTGTAGGTTGATAGATGAAACCACCGAATCCTGGAAAATAGACTTGTTGTTTTCCTTCCAGAAGGATGGGGGCGGGAACTATTTTCTCGAGGGCGTGAGCGGCCAGGGCTATGACTGTGGCTCAGAACCACCTGTGCCTCAGCAGGCCCTGGGAGCAGATCTTGATATTGGGTCGAAAAGGGGCAAAATCCTCCAAACCAACAAACCACAGATCCGCATCACCTGTGCGTGGCAGTTCCCAGACAAAAGCAGTTTAAACAACAGGGTTTATTAACAAGGGAAATTACCAGGGAAAACAAACATTTTCGAAGCCACAAGTGACAGTTATCTGACCCCAGTCACCATTTTCAGCCCCCAAAGTCCCAAAGACACATGTCCAAGATGGGGCCCTTCACCCTCCAAAACTGAGGCAGGCACTCTGCAAAGTTCCAGTCTTCATCCGCTTCTCTTTGCTTCTTCTCTCTCCAGTGTTAAGCGCTGCTCTGCTCCTCCAAGGTGCTTCAGACTTTTCCCACAATTGCTGATACACAAATCAGCTTTCCACATCTCCAGGGACCAGCTCACTATGCCACCTTGCTGTGGTACCACATTCTCCACACCGGCCACTCTTCTGCTGGCCACCATGACTCCTTGCCACCTCCAGCTCACTCTTCAGGGGGCTTCCCCTGGCCAGGCCATGTGGGCCTGTTCTCTCAGTGCACCATTCTCATCTCCTTCCTTTTCCTTCCCTCCCCTTCCCTCCCC
>PVHY01025307.1:0-18583 GCA_004024945.1 Uropsilus gracilis
CCTCCCCATCCCAGAAATTTAGGAGGCCGGTAGAACTGGGCCCCATTGACCCTGGAGATCAGGCCTGTAACTCAGACACCACGGTTTCTCATAAAGGTCACAGATAGCAGTTCAAACTGAAGGTGCGAAAGGGTGGGCTTGCGGCTAGCAGGCGTGGCCTGGGCTGCTGTCCGCATTCCTTGGTGCTGAACGCCCGCTGTTTCCGTGGCTGATTGGAGCAAGGACACTCTGGGGGGAAGGAGGCGCATAAGGGAACAGGGTTTCTGGGAGGCCCTAACAGTGTCTCTGCTGACCAGGTTGAAAACTACTGAGGTGGTCATATTAACCATTTCTTTCCTAGGTAATAAAGCTCAGGGGCGAAAATTGCTATTTGTCAAAGTAACCTTCTAGCTGTAGGAAAAAAAATGATTCCCCTTTGTCATTAATTTCAGTACTTTTCTTCAGGACCTTAATTTGGACTCAGGGCTTCCCCATTAGCTATAGAAATGGGATTAATAACTTGATTCCAGCAGAGAACATAAGGTACTTAAGGAACTGTTTCAGTCAGATGATGCATTATTATTACTAGTAAAAGGTGGAAATATTAACATTTATATGGCCATTTATTTGCAGTGGCTATGCCAATGGCTTCCTCACACACATATTATAATCTTAATGGTCATTTGGTTCTCCCCTGTTTGTCAAGCTTGTACATAATTGCAACATTAAAACATTTAGATTAAGGCCGGGCACGGTGGTGCGTGCCCGTTAGCGGCAGCCTAGGAAGCCGCGGCCGGGGGCCAGGGATCGCGGTTCGAGTCCTGCTCAGGGCAACATAACAAGACCTAGTTCCAAAAAAATAAGTTGGTTGTGGTGGCGCACGCCTGTAATCCCAGCTACCTGGAAAGCTGAGGCTGGGAATTACTTGAGCCCATGGTACCCCGCGCAACATGAGCCTGCAGTTCCACAGGCAAAAATGGCGAGACCTAGTCTCAAAAAAAAAAAAAAAAAAACAAACAAAAAACAAACATTTAGATTAAAAACAAGTAATGTCCTGGAAGCCCCTGTGGTGGACCTGTTGGAGAGCAGAGGTGTGGCAGAGTGCCTGCTGGTTCCCTGGAGCCCACCCCTCCCTCTCTGCCTCTCTCCCTGCCTCCCTCCCTCCTTCTCACCCTGTCTCCCTCCCTTCTTCTCCCTCCTCTCTCTCTCCCTCCCTATCTCCTTCTCCCTTCCTCTCTCCTTCCTCCCTTGGTCTTCCTCCCTCCCTCTCTCTCCCATCCTCCCTCTCCCTGGCTCCATCCCAGGGTGATGATGCATCCCTCCCACTTGGGATGGGAATATACCTATAAATTTGAAGGTGTGGGGGGGTGAGGGAGATTCCTGGTTATTGTTGAAGAGAAAAGGTTTCTTTTAGTGATCTGGGAGTCCTCAGACTGGCACCAGTGCCTCCTAGCCCTGCGTGAACTCATTTATTGCCCTCCCCTTGCACATACCATGCTAGACTCTTAGGCTTGTTTTATAAAAAGCTTCTTCCCTTTTATCTTGATTGGTACCTAAACACTACTGGGGAAGCAGAATCCTGAAAGTAAACCCTAGGGAATTTGCCTGACTTGGCCTTTTCATCACCTTGCAACAGGAGATAGTATTAGAGCAAAGCCTGCACAGGTTGGGGGGTCTTGAAGCCACTTAAGCATGTGCAGAAGCAGGAGCTCTGGAGAAACACCATTGCCTCTGCATTGTCAGCGGGACTTTAGTCTTCATTCTCAGTATCCCCCAGAAACCAGACACACTTTGGGTGTCACTGTCCCCTGGCTCTGGAGGGGATAGATCACAAGGTTCGTGTGCTTCTACCCCCATTGAAAGGTTGAAAAGGAACGGTGTGGTTGAGTGGTGGCCACATGCCCTGGGGGTTTGTGAGGTTCTGTTGTTGCGTTGCATGAACACTATAAGAGGCTGGGGGGGGGGTGGCCACCTTGTCCTCACCCCTTTCTCAGTGCAGAACATATGATAATAGCCTTTCTGTCCTCCACGGAAAAATGCCAGTTCAGAAGTCTGTGTCCCCTTTAAAGATCTGAGTTGCAGAGTTATGACTTGTAGCAATGCTTTAGATTTATTAGGAGACTAAAGGGCATCAGCCCTGCAGTTGAGCAACTGAGGGGCCCGCACACAAGCTGATTCTTTATTCTTCACAGGCAGGAAATGGAGAATTCCAGCAGCAGGACTCTACGAGGTCATGGCTCACCCACCTGCCAGCAAGCTCCATGCTCCACATATAGGACTTTCCGCGACCTTTTCCCTACTCAGTGCTGTTTGCGACTCTGCCCTCTGCAGTGTATAGAGAGATCAGCCCTTCCCAGCTGGGAACTGGTAGCTGTACAATAGGCTTGGGTTTTACTGTCATTTCAACCTTCCCATTCAGAGTTTCAGGTGAGACAGAACGAGGCATCAGGTTAAAAAAATGACCCTGGTGAGGGCAGACCATTTTCTGTTAGTGCTGAGAAGCTGTATTTGGCTTCATGAACAGTTCCCAGGCTTCCCTGTCAGACTTGAGCCTTGGTGACAGTTTTGTTTGGCCCCATCTGGTCCTACACATGAAGCAGTTTCCTTGGAAATATGTGCATCTATCTTTCACAGCAATAAGCAGTTACTGAATGTCTGCAATGCAGGTCTCCTGGTTTACTGTTATTCAGATGGCAAGTTCCACAAGAGCCCAAGCTTGGGGAGGGAAATTAGGGAAAAAACAGCCTATGCCACACTGACCCAGCTGTCTGCCTGGTAAACACATATTTTGTCTTCCTCACACAAGGAACTGTGTGCTTTGTGGCAGGTCTGTGTGTTTATAAACACCATTACAATTAACCTGCACTGCATTTGAGCAAGGAATTTATTATTTTCCTTTTACAGGGGGAGCAATTGACTCAGAATGATAAAATCACTGGCTCAAACTTTTATGGGATTTATGAAAAGAGAGAAAATGGGAATGTTTCAGATGGTGCTGAATTTGGGGACTTAGTATGAACTCGTGGTTCTTAGCAACCATGGGGAAAAATGTGGGCTAAAAGTATTGGCATTCCCCTGGCAATGAATGTGTTTAATATCCAGGTCTCTGCTTCCAGGTATGATCCTGAGAAACTAGACCTTCTTGGAGAAATGACTGTTCTTGGGCACAGAAAGTACAAGAGGCACTTGATATTCTTTGATCAGAAAGTGAAGGAATGCCGAAAGATGTGGAAGAAGTGCTCACTGTGTCAGCACAGACACTAACTAGGAGTGGGGACAAGAAGTCCAAAGGACAGAGGCGTCAGCTTTAAGTGCCCTGTTAGCCAAATTGCAGGTAATTAGAGTGTGAAAATAGAACACCATAAATGGCTTATTACTCACTGAATAACATTAAAAATATGTGACACCATCATGATGAAAAACAAACAAATAAATAAATAGGAGCATAACATGATGATCTTCCTTACTAGAATGAAACAATAATTGGCTCAGGACCACAGAGCTGGGTTTTAAACCATAATCAGCAACAGTTGATCTTATATTTATTCTTTCTCAAATCAGGAAGTTTCTCTATTAACATAGAAGGTGGCTTTGCCAGCAAAAATGGAGATGCCTTCACACAGTGGGGCTGGATTTAAGTTGGGCTTTCCTGACCATCCCTGAAAGTTGTTGAAATTCTGCATATGATTTTTCTACCTCATTTCTAAAACATCACCCAGGGTGCAAAACTCTAGGAAAAAAGTAGTCAGATAGGAAGTTGTCTCTTCACTGTCTTGTTTTTAGAATCAATACACAGCTTCTGTTATTTTTAGGAAATAATTTTGACAAGAAAATAAAGTTCAAATAAAATCGTTGGAAGGAGGGGTTGAGTAAAGCTGAAGCAAAAGTAAAGAAAAAGCTTCACATCAGCTCCTAGAAAATCAAGCAGCCAATCTCCAAAGGAGGTTCTGGCTCTATGGTATGGGGGCCCTGAGACCTTCCTTCTTAGGGCTCATCTGCATCTTTTGCTCCGCTGTTCATTCTGTCACATGATGAACCATTTCTGGGGCTTTGTCCTTCCTAAAGGTTCTGTGCACATCAGCCAGCAATATTCTTCCAGAATCTTTCACTTGTTGAAATTTCCCTTTGTGTTTCTTGGTTGAAATGGCCATGTAAATACAGGGTCCATAGCTAACCCCCTCTGCAGCTACCTGTTCAATGGTTCCGTTGGTTGAAGCTGATCTGAGGCTGGTCTGATGGGTGGGAGGGTGAATGGGTGCATGTGTTCAATCATATACTCTGTAGGGTTTATGGGTAGAGAATTATAATGTGAACAGATGGGCCCCCATGAACTTAAAACACAGTGAGGTTTGCTGTAACCATTATTTCATTCCTGTATTGAAGTTTGACCAGATGAACATCAACTCTTACCCCGAGGAGGAAGAAACTAGTGTGACTGCTATGGTTTTAAAAACATAAAAAAACATACATGTATGTGACTGTTAACATTTGTTGGTGTCTACTGACACTACTCCTTTAAGAATATGAGATCACCTTTGAAAGTGACCAGGGGACCTAGACAGAAAGGAATCTCCACACGTATGGTGTCAAATTTAAAATTATTCCAGCATCTTTTCCTACTTTCTGCTTTTGACCTGTTTTCTCATCTGTTCCCTTTGGTTGAAAATGCTTTGGAACAACACTCCTCTCTACACTCTCCCTGTTTGGGATTGGTTAAATCTAGATGCTCTTCTTAGCCATGCATATAAACCTTTATTTATCTATCTATCTTTTTAACCAAATCATACCCCCCCCTGATATTTTTTACCCCTAATTAATTTTTCTGGGTGATAGAGTCAAATTTATTTATGAAAACAGAAATGAAAGATAGAAACAAAAGGAGATAGAACAGGAGGACAACTTGAGTTGGTTAGACTCACAATGGGGTAGGGATAGACTACCCTACTCCTAATTTTGATTGATAATAGTGACTAACATCTACTGAGGGCATATTACATGTCAGTTATTATGTTAAATTCTAGTTTTGTAGAGTTTTTGCAATAACTCTCCCTTATGGCATTACCCTCAATTTTTACAGATCATGAAATAAAGTATAGGAAAGTTAATGTTGATTTCGGATAAAGCACACCTGAAACTTGTATAAAGCTAGAATGCACTGTTACCTTCATAAAAATAAATAAATAATACAAAATTTTAAAAAATGCATTGCAAAGAGTTGAATAGTTACCAAAGCTAGCATAAATTAAATGGCTAAAACAGAGTTCTGAATTCAAATCTTTTTTGTCTGAATATACAAGTCTATACTCTTTTGTCTTGTAGTATACTTGCTAGCAGCAAAGACCCAACACTTTCTGTACTAGTTATGCTGTTTCTCCAGCTGTGATGGAGAGCTTATGGTGGGTCTCCCCTCCAAGACCCCAGAATAGCCCCAGAAAGCCATCTCTTGAGTTCTTCAGACTCATGCCTAGTTGAAAATGTGTAGGTAACTCTGAATATTATACTCTGGTTGGAATGTCATGTATTCCAGTTCTCAACCAAAAGTTGAGAAAGTCAGGCTAACATTTTTGTTATTTTTTTCACCACTTATATTCAGATTGGCTTTCAAGAAAAAAAAATAAATGTAATGTTTTTCTTCTGAACCCTTGACCCTCAAATTTTGACTAACAATGATGAACGATGTTACATACCAAATGTAAATTCTGAAGCAATTGGTTTTCTTATAACAAAGAATGAAACGTAACTATATGGTTCACTGGTCTTTAGTGCAATCAATTTGCTTGAGAAATTTGATAAGAATGCAAAATATAATTGACTTGGCTGACATCTCTGTATCCCTGTGTTCATATTTGTTACCCTTCTGGGCCAAAGCAGCAGTAGATAGGGAGGGAAAAACGGCACCTTCTATTTGCCAATTATAAAGCTTATCCTATCATAGTTTTACAGTGAAAAAAATAACATATTTAAAAATTTTGATTTGTTGAATCAAATGAAGTTCCCTCATTTGTTTCTGTCTGCTTCTTTTTCTTCCTCCTCCTCCCCTGCCTCCAGCCAGGTTACTCTGTTTCATGACTAGCAAGATAGATGACATGAGGAAAACAAAGGTGACTGAGCCCTATTCTAAGTTTCGATAGCTTCTAGAACCACATACCAAGATCTGAGTTGTGAGAAGAGACCTGAGCATCATCTATATGTCTTACCTCCAAGACCTACACAGTGTGTATTCCTGCAAATTACAGATATTTCCTTCTCAACATCTGAGTGTCAGAAGGAACTGGCTCAGACAAAGAGAGACACATTTTCCCCAATATATTGTCTACAGGTGATGGGTCTGACGGGTCTGACTTTGCTAATTGCTAATAGTACTGTAGGTAAAATATTTTCCTTCTTCACCTCATGTTTTTTGTCTGTAAATTTGACATGATGATAAAAATCTTTTCTTGTTACACAGAACATTCTTTAATTAGTGTCAAATACATGTGGAGGTTTTGGACTATTGAATTCTTGCATCAGATGGGATCATCATTCAAGAAGGACCCACCTCTGTAAAAGTTTCTTGTGATGAAGTACAGACATCTTTTTTATTTCCTCTTAGGATGGTGAATTCTCTTTCCTCTGCCAACTTTCCTTTCTGTCAATTCCCTATAAAATCTTGTCTAGTATGTCCACTCTCACCATTACTATTCAAAATAATGTTGGGTGACCTAGCTAGAGCAATTAGGTAAGAGGAAGCTATAAAAGGAATTCAAATTGGGAAAGAAATGGTAAAACTACAACAAATTTCATATGACATGATAATATACATAGTGAACTCACTGATTAAAACAATAAACCAGTTCAGCAAAATGGCAGGTTATAAAACCAATATACAAAATTCATTCACCTTCTTATATGCAATGAGCTAGAAGAGGAAGCAATTAAGAAAATGATCCCATTTACAATCACATAAAAATTTAAATACCTAGGAGTAAAACTAACAAAGGAGATATAGACTGTACAAATAAAAGACATTAAGATGTTGCCAAGAGAAATTGAAGAAGACACAAATCAATGGACAAATATTCCTTGCTCATGCATGGATTGAAAGAATCATTAATGTCAAATGACCACACTACCTAAGACAAATACAAACTAAATGCAATCGAAATGAAAATTTCAATGGTGTTCTTAAAAAAAAAATGGAACAAGCTATTGAAATTCACATGGTGCCATAAAAGACCCTGAGTAGCTAAAGAAATCCTGACTGAAAATAGGAAGGATAATGTTATTGCATTTTTAGACTTCTAGCTTTGTTATGAAACCATAATAGTTGAAACAACATGGTACTGGAACAAAAACACATGCACAGACCAGTGGGATAGAACTGAGAGTCCACACCTATGTGAACAGTTAGTCTATGAAAGAGTCAAGAATATGCACTGGAACAAAGAAAAACTCTTCAATAAACTGCATAGCTGATTGTAAAAAACAAAACAAAACAAAAAAAAAAACAAAAAAAACTAGACTAAAATCTCACAACATACATGAAAAGCATAAAAAATACACAAAAATCAACTCAAAATGATAAAAATATGGTTGAAAGATATGAGATCAAAAACATATAGAAGAAAACATTGACTAAACACTTCAGTACATAAAATTCAGTAATGTCTTTGCAGATTCATCTCCAGCAGTAAGAAAAACAAAAGAGAACATAAATAGTTGGGACCACATCAAAATAAGTAGCTTCTTCATAGTGAAAGAAACCATAACTAAAATGAAAATATGCCCTATTGAATCGGAGAAAGTATTTGTACACCATACATTTGACAAAGGATCATTATTAAAAATCTATAAAAGGCTCAACAATGCAGTAAAAAGAAAACAAATAGCTCAATAAAAAAATTGGACAGAAGAACTAAATAGATATTTCTAAAAGAAGACATACAGAAGTCAACAGACACATGACAAACTTAATTAACATTTATCATTGAGGAAATGCAAATCAAAACCATAATGAGTTACCTACCACCTCATACCTGTGAGAGTTGCTCAGGTCAAACATAACAAACAAGTGCTGACAAGGGTATGGAGGAAAAGGAGTTCTCCTACATTGTTGGTGGAAAGTTAGTGCAATATTTATTATAACATCCTTTCTAAATAGATAAAAAGAAAAAAATTATGGTTATCTCTATGTGGGCTGAAAAATCTCCAACAGAATTTGCAATATACCTTTATGATTTAAAAACTTAAGAAATTGCAAATTCATGAATACTTTATAAATGTGACAAAAATAGATATTTTACTGCTCAAGTCAGCATTCTACTTAGAGTCTTTTAGGCAGTAGTAACATTTCCATTAAGAACATTTGGACATGACAAGAATGTCCATTATCTCTATACATCATTGTTTTAAAAGTACCAACCAATTTTATTAAGCATGTGAATTCAATTAGAGGCATAAGAATAAAGAAGAGGATAGAACAATTAAAGAGGAGTTAAATAAGTGGATAAATATACTATTTTCATGACCTGAAAGACTCCATAATGTCAAGATGGCAATTCTTACCATATTGACCTAATGATTCAGTGCAATTGCAGTTAAAATCCCAGCAAGTCTTTGCTGAAAGTAATAAACTGTTTCCAAACTTGTATGGAAACACACAGGAATTTGTTTAATTAATTAATTTTTGTCAATCATTTAGTTGTTTACATATTTGTGTGTGTATATAATTATATTACATCATTGCATTCCCCAGGGTTCTCCCTCTGCTTTATTATCAGTGAACTTTCATCTTTATCTTTTTGTGATCCTCCTTTCCCTGATTTCTCCCTCTCCTCCCTGCCTAGCTTCTTGCCCCAGCTCTGTGAAACATACAGGGATTTGAATTGCTCAGTAATTTTGAAAAAATAAGAAAATTAGAGTACTTTAATTAATTCTAGTTTTACTATAAAGCAATAGTAATTAAAATGTTATTAATTTAAGCATAAATATATTGGTCCATGAAATTGAATAGAGACTTCAGAAGTAGACCCTCACATATATATATATATATATATATATATATATATGGTAATTTTTTTTACAGTATTTTCCAAGTAATTCATTTTTATTTTATTTCGTTATAGTAAGACTGCCTAATCTGAAGTATATTCACTTAGCAGATTTTAAGTGTTTAATACACTATAGTTGACTATATGTATAATATTGTACAGCACATTTATGAAAGTTATTCATCTTACTTGATTGAAACTTTATGATTGTTGACTAATCAACTCTCCAATTCCCTCTGCCCCAGTCCCTAGTGATTGCTTTTTAGTAACCACAATTTTAAACTGCAGGTAATTCTTTTTAATAATTTGTGGCTGACACAATTTGATTAGACATTCATAAGCAAAAATATGCAATTTAAAGAAAAATCCAGTATCATTATCGCCACCAAAATGCATTGAAGACAAAACACCCTAGCATGTGTGCCTTAGAGTACTCAACAAAGGTTGCAACACGGATCTGCTACATTTGAAATGTTTTAGCATATATTTATTCTAATAGTAAAGAATATATATAATTCTTATGGTAACCCTATGTGTTATTATCCCCTTTGTATAAATGACAAGAGACCTTTAATATCAGCAGATTATCTCCAACTAAATTTAACTGGGAAGATATTCAAACTCAGTTATTACTTAGCTCTAAGCTAAAAAGTAAAAAGGAAATATAAAATGGAAGAGAAATGTGTCAGCATCTCTGTATGTCTATATCCATGTCTAATCTCTTGCTTCTTAATCTGTTTTCTGTCTCTCATCCTGAAACTTTATTGGTATTGATTTTTATTATCCCTCTCCTAAATGGGAACATTTACATCTACTTGTAAAAAGATATAGGGCAACCAAATGTAAAAAAACCATCTGAACTATTCAATTTTAGTAGGAAAAAATTGAGAATGGCTTTGTGGAAAAAAGTGCTATCTTTTTAAATGATAATTTTTATCCTTAATTTAGCATTATTAAATAATAGCTCTCAAAACCTGGATTGCTTAAAGTTGTTATCAATATAGAGGTGATAATATATGTAATATATTATATTGTATACTATGTATTACATATGTAAAATAAGATATAGTAATATATATAATAGAGTATATAATGTAATATATAGTATGTTTAATATATCTATATAGTATATTTATATACTAAATACATATATTATTAATTAATTATATATACATAATTACATAATTATATAGACATAATTATTATCTACTATCTACTATATATTGCATAATATATGACATTGCATCTATTATATATAATATATACTACTACATATGTCATATATAGTATAGGATATATAGTATATATATTATAATATATATAGTATATATAGTATATATGATTGGGAAATAAGCATGTTGCTCAGCCCTGTCCATGCCTTATCCTAACCTCTTAGGTTTATCAGTTGTCCTAGAAAGTGAAACTGAGACTAATGTAAATTGATTTCAGAACCTAAGAGGATAAAAGAAAGAGGTAAGAATCCTATTCTCTAAACAGAGTGGAGACCAATATTCCTTCTCTAATTACTCCAACACAGCCAGATCCTCTTCCTGGGTTGTAACGGATGGCTTCATTATTTGGGAATCTGATAAAAGAGTTAGATTAATTTGGGGGTTCATATTGTATGAAGAATTACAACTTTGATTGCTGGAATGATACTCACAGCTGCTTGCTTGGTGCTTTACTGTGAGGAAGGAGCAGTACAGCCAGTTCTCAGTAGTTTCCTCCAGGCTATACCACCATTGTATAGAATAGCAGGGAGCAATTCTCTCACTATTTCAATAGTTAGTCACTCTCTTTCTCCCTCCTCCCCCAACAGTAATATTCAGAATCCTACTTAATTGAGTCTGGGAACGAGGAAGGCAGTACTCATGCACATGCATGCACAAATCTACACCCAATGTGCTTTGCAACACCAGGAAAGGTGATGCTCTTATACCTCCTGTAGAATAAGGTAGGTTTTTCATTGATTATTTAGGGAATGATAGACTTGGATTGTGGAGAGTGTATGAAGTTCTCTCCTTGAACACCCTCTCTAATCTACCCTTTCTTTTTTCATTTGTTTCTAAACTGATTGCATTTGTTTAAAATCAACCACCCAAACTACTCAGATGACTGTTGTTTTAAAATGAAGATCAGATTAACACATAATCTGTGTAACTGTTAGCAGTCATGCAAACAGCATGACTATTTGCACTTTCATTTATATACTATGACCTATTTGTCATCTAATGAAACTACTTAATTTTTCTAGACCTCAGTTTACTTACATGTCAAAAGGGAATAGTATTAGTGAACATCACTTATGCTTATTATTAGGACAAATAAAATTATGTAACGAATGCCTAGTTTTCATTAAGCACCGGTGAAGATTAATTGCTAATATTTTCTCACTATTGAAGAGGGACCCCATCATCCCTCCCCTGGACTTTTCTCTGGAAGTCTCTCCTCTTTCTTACATCATCCTAGATGCCTGTTTCAATTATCCTGTTTAGCTACCAAGGCATGAGAGCTGGCAGACTGTGTAATGAATAATTTTCTTTCATTTAGCTTAGATTGTTGACAACATATTTCATTAACTTTTGCTCCAGTGTCTACAGACTGGGATTTCAGGTAAATTGGTTGTGGTATTTGCTGGAATAATTTTTTCACTGGACATAGTTCTTTCTAAATTGGAAACTTATAGTAAAAATAAAGCAGTCATTAGGAGAAATAAAAGTTTTAAAGTTGCCTAGAGGAATTTTGCCAAGAGTCAGCCTCTCTTTTTCTGTCTGTCTAATTGTGTCTTCAATTAGGTAAGAAGAGTTGTGTTTCTTTTGTGCCTGGAAAGAAGTATATCCCCATAAAGAGTGGAGATGACAAATTTTAGTGAATGGTGAATACATTATGTGTCAAAAGAAAGCATGTCTCTGGTGTGACAGGAATGTTTGCTTTTGAAGATAAATGAAGACTGGAGCACTACTCCGTGATAGAAAAAGATAAACTTACATCATTTGTGACAACATGTATGAAGCTGGAAGGCATTTTGTTAAGGAAAATAAGTCAGAAGGAGAAAGATGACTATGAGATAGTTTTACTTAGATGTGGAATATAGAGAGACCCAACAAAGGATCGAACAAAGATGAATCTAGAAAACTAGCCAGAGATCTGAGGCATACATGAGGGAGGAGAGAAGGGGAAGTGTGTAAATAGTGTGTGTGGGAGGAAGAGCACATGGAACTAAGATGGCGAACCATGGGCACTTTAATGACCTTATTGGTGTTTGGAGAGAACTGTGATGACCCTACCTGAGGGGCGAAATTGTAGACTGCACAAAAATTAATGACAATGTAAGAAAAATTTACTTCATTTAAAAATAAACTAATTTAAAAGGGAGAAAAATAATCATAGAGAAGCTCCTGCTGTATTTGGTTGTGTAGATTTTCCAAAGTACTAAAATATACGACTTAATAAAGACACAGAATAGGTTCAAGCTTGCCCACTGCATTTACCCTTGAAATACATTTTATTTTAAGGGTAAAATAAAGTATATTTTATCAATTAAGGGTAAAATTTAAGAGTAAAATAAAATATATTTTATTTTATTTTTATAGAACTGATATTTTTATTTTCTGTAAAATGGGCTTAATACCTTTTTTTTTTATTATTATAAAGTCTATTCTGGTCGACAATTTAGGCCATAGACATGTATATGAAAATTCCATAAGAGGGATGAGTATGTGGGGGGTTAGGAGAGGTGGAGATGGGAGGGAGTGGTCAGGGAGGGAAGGTGGTAGGTGGTCCCCAGGGAATACAGAGATGTGAAACACACATATAAAAAAATAAATAAATTAAGAAAAAAAGGAATCAGTACAATTTCTACGCTGGGGAGAAGCAGCTCTCCTGCCTGCCTGCCACTATGCAGATGGCTCTCTTTTTCTTTCTCCATTCCCTAATAACCCTGTCCCTTTTTTTTTCTCTTTTTTAAAAATTTAATTTAAATTTTTTAAGATTTGCATATATATGTATATTTATATTTATATTACATTATTCCATTATTGTATACTGGGGGCTTTCCCTCTTCACTAACATTTGTTAACCATCCTGATCTTTTGTGCTCTTCACCTACCCCACCCTCTGCCCCCTCCTCCTCTCTCACTCCATGGTTCAGTCCCATTGGTTGTTATCATTCTTTCTTATTCATTTGTTTGTTTTTACCTATATCCATCATATAAGTGAGACCATCCTGTACTTCTCTTTTTCTTTTTGACTTATTTCTGCTAATATGAGTCTTTCTAGTTCCATCCAGGTTGCTGCAAATTACATGTGTTTGTCCTCCTTGATGGATGCATAGTATTCCATCGTGTATATGTACCACATTATTTTTAGCCAATCATCTGTTTTGGGGCATTTGGTTTGTTTCCAAATCTTGGCAATTGTAAACAGAGCTGCAATTAACATGCATGTACAGGTGTCTTTTTGAATTAATGTTTTCATGTCCTCTGGGTAGATTCCTTGTAGTGGGATTGCTGGGTCAAAAGGTAAGACCACTTTCAGTTGTTTGAGGGTCCTCCACACAGTCTTCCATAGTGACTGGACCAGTTTGCACTCCCACCAGCACATCCGTGCCAACATTTGTTGTTGTCTGTTTTAAAAATAAAATATATTTTATTTTATATTCAACCTGAGGTATTTTCAGCAAAGTCAGTTTCACAAATCAAGTACCCTGTTCAAGGTTATTCTGCTGTTTGCACAATCTAAGTGAAGATGAAATTCTGTCTATGGGAAGGAATAGCACTTAGCAAATTAATTGATTGAAGGAGATCAAAATTTATGAATGAATTAGATTCTGTATTGATTTATGTTGTTAAAGGTAATTAATGTGTCTTTGTTTTGGATTAATTATAGAAGCATAGCCTGCCTGGACTCCTGTTGTGAAGTGATGAAATGTATGAAGTTAAAGGACAAATGGGGAAATCAACATTTAAAATTTAATATTGCACACTTAAGATTTAATTAATGAGACCATGTCATGATATCAAATGACCAGCTTTGACTAATTACACTATGACTAATGCATTTGTTCAGACTTTCCTCTGCTCCAGACTTGAGGGACTCATAGATTTTTTTTTTAAAAGAATAAATAAATAAGCTTCATGCTCCCTTGGATTTTATCTCTCTTCTTTTTCCCACTTTGGTCACTGTAGAAATGTTTGGTTACACAGCAGTCCCCATGTCACCCATGACATGCCAGTCAACAAGACAAATGTGGGTCTAGCAAATCTGTTTTAAGGCTAAAATTCTATCACACAGAACTTGGTGGTGACATTTCTATGAAAGTGTTACGAATGCCCTAGAGACCTTTTGGTATACCCACAAAGAGTTTGATATAGCAACCAGATGTGATTGAGGACCAGGGGGTTTACCTTTTATTTTCTTCTGCTTCTAAATTTTGTGTTATTGGCCTTGTTTCATCATCTGTTTTTTTTTTTTTTTTTTTTTTTTTGACCTTAAGAGAAGACAGTCTCCTGTGAGGATGTGTTTACCAACAATATCTCTGTGTTCTGGCAGGTATCCTAGACTACCTGCCAACATCTGAGCCTAGGTAGGCTTAATCAGGCATGCAGGTGTGAGACCAGGATAAGCCACTTGATAAGGGTGATTGGATTTTCCTATCAGCTGTCAGACTGACTGTGGGCATGCATCAGAATGGACACGAATATTCTATGTGGTGTTCTTAGTAAGTGCCTTGCTCGTTTATTTTATTCTGGCTGGACTGCCATAACAAAATGGCATAGAGTAGGGACATAAACAACATAGAATTATTTCTCATAGTTATGGGATCTGGGAAATTCAAGGTCAAGCTATCAGCAATACTGAGATCTCTTCTCTTGGCCTGCAAGTGGCTGACATCTCACTGTATGGTCACATGACCTCCTATTGTACATGTGTGAGGAGAGATTGGGTGTCTTATAAGGGGAACAACAGTGAGTACCACATTAAGCATGCATCTCGTGATAATTCACTCCATTTCCATACACTTGAGGTCAGTTTCAGTGTATGATTTTGGGGAGGAGGGGTATTAGCATTCATTTACAGCCTGTTGCTGGATTTCTGTAGCCTCAGTCTGGTTGCTTTTACTATGTGCTTCATGCTGAGTGAGGGTTTTTGATACTGGTATACTGGCAGTTCCAGGTTGCTGTTAAGTTTCAGTCATTTGAGCTTTGACTTTCACTTTTCTGTTCTTTCTTTTTTCCCCTTTGCTTCTTTCTACTCTCTCTGGATGATTAGCCTTAGTAATTTTATCAGTTTCTTTGCTTCTTCATCGGTGGGTGATAAGATTTAGCTCAATCGATCACCCACAGGCCTAAGTTTCCTTTCTAGCCCATAGGCCTCTCAGTTCCAGGAACTCAGGAACTAGCTTGCTCAACCAATAACCCGATAAAGGTCAACCAATCAGAGGATGACCCATCAGCACCAGACCACCATCACAGCCACTTGTGGACATTCCTTGGGGCCCAAAAAGATTGTATAAAAGACTGGACTGAGGGGACAGTTGGGGTTCAGCCTCCATGTTCTGATGGGACCATTTTGGCGGTGTACCAGGCTGAAGGTGGACCCTAGATTAAGCTATGAATAAAGTCTTTCTTGCTCTTGCATCGTGTATGAGTGGTGGGTATATATTCCAAAACCCGTGTGATGGATCTAACTAACATGGGTTCTATTCTGGATTTTTTGTTAGTGATTATCATGGGGGCTTACCTTGAATTCCTTTGTTTTAGGTAATTTATGATCTGGTATCTGTTCTCTGAGATGTAATTACACTGGTTCTACCTATTTTTTCCTTTCATTTAGTATTCAGTGTTGTTAAATAATGGTATTCTTGCTTTTCGTACTGGTGTTATATTACTATAGTCATTTGACTAAGGAGTTTATGATTTAGGTTTTTTTTTTCTGATAGAAGAACCCTTTCTAGTATAATAAAAAGTGTGTCTATTAGTTTCTGTTTGAGAACAATTTATTACTCCCTCATATTTAATTAATAATTTTGTAGGATAGAGCATTCTTAGCTAAGAATTCTTAGACAGTTCTTAACTTTTATGATTTCAAGATTATATCCTTCTACTCCTATCTGGAAAGTGTCTAGGCGAAAATCTGGGGAAATACTAAATTGGGAGCTCTTAGTTTTTTTTTTTTTTCCCCTATACTTTCTGAAACATTTTTTTACATTGTTGATTTTTGATAATTTGACAATGATGTGTCTGGGTGCAGATTTTTTGGCATTTAAGAATTGAGTGTTCCCTTTGCTCTCTGCTTGCTGGGTTTCCATATTTAATTCATTATGTAGGGTTGGGAGTTCTCATTTATTATATTTTTGAATAGGGTTTCTCCTATTTTTTCCTTCCCCTTCTGGGAGCCCATCACTCAAAGGTTTCTTTTTCTAATGGGAAATGCTACCTTGGAGTTCAGAATTTGCAGTACTGAAAAGCAGCAATTAGTACCTCCTGTGACGTGTAAAATATGCAATAAAGAGTTTGACTAAGATGTAAGAATAAGAGAGAAAATTTGTGCTATTCTTAGGGAAATTTACTGACATATTTAATAATAATGAACTATAATACTTCCTTGGGGCAAAACTAATATCCATTGTACTGTGAAAGAATAGATCCATTTCACTTGTTTAGTTTTGTTGTTCATTTTGTGTTTTGCATTTAATCAGTTCAAGGTTATGACCATTATTATAAATATCTGAAAGGTTGTGGAGAGGCATGAAGAACTGGCTTCTCCAACCAGATTTTAAAAGGTGAGATGTTTATACAAAAATTGATTTCTCTCTCATTACTCTAAGAATATACTTTGTTTAATGTTCAAAAACTCATTGAGAAAATAGCTTTCTTATACATCACCATTATCCCTCTGCCTCTGCATAATTTTAAAGGTAGAGTACTGTTTCTGGCCTTAATTGATTACTTTATATAATTGTCCATTTCTGATCTGAGGAGACGTGTCATGACACAGATCCCCTCGTGTTTAAGGAATCATGTTATTCTTGCGCACAATTGGTGGTGCTACTGGGTTAAATATAGGATCCAAACTAAATTTGAATTTCAGATTAGCTGCATTTAATTTTGTAGTGTAAATATGTCCCAAGCAAGCATTGAGTTAAACTCATATTAAAAATTTATTTGCTACTTACTTAATATTCGTATTAAACTGGATATCAGATCTTTCCATTAGCTCAATTTGGCTATCCTAATTGATGGTTATTCTTGTGCAGAGAGAGAGATGGTAAAACAGGGCTGGGGTTTCTAGTAAAACCAAAGTCCCAGGATAAGGTTTAGACTTGAAGAAATACACCCTTATTTGAACTTCAATTAACCTTAAAATCATGCAATTTTAATGGTACTTTAATAAACCTTTAAACTAAAATATGTAAATTGTACTGCCTGTATGGGCATTTTGGTGGAGCTGAGAGTAAATGATGATGACACAGGGCACACATTACTTGCAGGGTTCCAGAAGATTTATTTTTAATTATTATTTTTAAGATAGAGTGGGAGTGAGACAAAAACACATTATTTCAAATATCTTTCCCTGGATAAGAGAAACATAGCAATGGCATTAGAAGGTATCTCCTCTAGCCGCCAGCCAGGATTGCATGTTTCACAGAAGAGATGCTCTGATTTAAGATAATGCCTGTTGGGCTACCGTTCAATCTGCTAGGAAGGTATTGTTTATCATTTGACAAGTTTACTCTCAATCTCATCTACATGCTGATGGATTGAAGTAAAGTATTTGCTGTTTACACATACTCACAATTTAAAAACTTTATCAACTTTTGGGAGCAAACAAATAACAACTTGCAGAAAAGAGGAAGTACAGAACACTAAATATCAACAATGATGCTTCTATGGAAATTATTGAAACAGAGTCTCCAAAAGACAGACTGAAATGGAAGCTGCACAAAAGTTCCCTCACAAAACTGCAGTTTAAAGTTCTCTCAGAGGGTACATGGGATTGATAGGGTGTGGCCCCCCCCCCCCATTGTCTCCTGTTTAAGATTGCAGATTTCAAGGACTGGTAATGTTAAAATGGGGGAATGACCTTAGCTGGAATTTCCCTTCAGGGGGATGCAGGGGGAAGAAAGAGGTGAAATAGTCAAGGTGAAACAGATTTCCTAGAAGGTGGGAAATCAGGGTATATAAAGGGTGTGCAAACAAAGAGAAGGATTTGGATTCAGGATTCAATTGGTTTGGGATTCCAATATGGAGAGGAGATGGGAATCGGCCATCTTGTAAAGATGTGAGCCATGTGAGCTTGGCCATGTGGCCACTGAGGGCCTGCAACCCTCGGCTGGCCCAGGCTGGCAGCATGTGTGCTGAATGCAGTTAAGAAATTTGCAGATTTGAACTCCGTGTTGGAGTTTGTTTTGCTGAGTTTAACTTGTGTCTGCGAGAGGCTGTGCAAAAGTTAGGCCTGAGAAGAAAGTGAACTTTGCTGGTTTGGCACCATGGAGTTCCTGCTACCTGAAGGTGACAAGGAGAAGACAGCGTGGAAGACAAGGAGGAGCAGTCAAAGGAACAAGTCTTCAAGCA
>PVHY01025308.1:0-18570 GCA_004024945.1 Uropsilus gracilis
GGGGGGGGGGTGAATCCCGGTAAAATAAATAAATAAATAAATAAATTTAAAAAAATAAATAAATTTATCGCGATATAGTTGACAAAGTGTGTATCATGGCAGTTTGATATATATCCAGTATGAAAGTGATTTTTGATTTCAGGGTTTGGGCTTCTTTAAAGAAAGTTTAAAGTAAGTTAAAAGACCCTCAAAGAAATGAAAATTTGTGAACTTCTAAAGAACTTTGGAAGGTTAATGTATCTGGCAAATGAAAATGAAGTCGAATTCTCTTATTTATAAGGAAGAATAGTAAATCTATATATCTGTAGATAGACATCCGGATTATTTAGGGGCAATTTAGGATTTTAAATTACAGTAATACTTATTCAACCATATGAAACATTAATCCTTCAATAAATTTTCAGTGTTCAAAACTTGAAATTTTTTTTATTCTTTTAAAATACATGCCCGAGTATGTGTTTCTTAGATGCAATCTCTAAGATTCCTTAGAGTTCTCTTGTAAATGCTGGGGAGGTTGCTCCACATGTAAATTATTACTGCATAGATTAAGTATGAGTAAAAGCTAAAGTATTGGCTGTTATTTATTAAGTATTCAGTATTGAGCACTATGCTAAATAACTTTTTACAAGGACCTTAAAATTACTATTTGAGAAGTAATAAATCTGAAGCTCAGAGATTTTAAAATAGCAAAACAACTTAGAAGGCATTCAAACTTCAACTTAAAAAATAACCATTTTTAGCTTCAAGTTTTGTTTTCAAGCCATGCATTTCTACTTTTAGAAGTATGTTCTTATATTCTTCACAAAATTAAAAATGAATCCAGATCTCCAGAGCTTAAGCCATTGGGTCTCCAATATATCGAGTTTGTTTTGATAACAAACTAAAAATCACAGGCTGCTCATTAAGCCTGTGATTAATAAAAGGGCACTTGAGTGAATCGCCTTTGACAATTCAACTAAGGTCTTTTGGGGTGCTTGCAGTTTTCTTATTTCCCCAGAAGAGGGCTTCCTCACCCAGCTGCTCCCAGATTTTCTGAAGATTTCCTGTGCAATCTACCACCTCATAATCCTGCCAGAGGATTTGGGAGGGCATACTGTCAATAGAGCCCCTACTTACCTGACCCACATGGTGTTCTAGGAGGACAGATAGAATAGGAACAGATAAATACTGTAAGTGGTGACTAAATGAAGAAGCATGTTCATTTATGTTCACTTTTTTTTTTTTAGAATTTCCAGTTATTCCTTGGCATTAGTAGATTTTCTCCTTTCCACAATTACAAAAAATGTGAAAAATTACATAGGAAATAGGAAAATAGTCCAAGAAATACTCTTCTACCACAAATAAATTGAGAAATGTCCTTCAGTCATGGTTTATTGCAGGAATTCAGAAAACTGGAACAGACTTAAATAACAATACTCTGCCACAAATAAGCATGAGAAATGCAGTTTAGGAATAATACATTTGAAGAGACACTTTAAGTCCATGAGCTTTGTTTCCATACTATCTTGTTTCTTTTCACATATTGAACTGCCTTTCTATGGAACTGTACACTTCTTGAGAGCAGGCATTAGAGTTTAGATTCCAGTTCTTTTCCTCGCTTTGTTACCCTATGAAGTTATTTACTCAATGTCTTGATGTTTTCTTCTGTAAAATGGGGATAATATGACTACCTTTAGGATTGTGAGATGAAAATATACATGTAGTACTTGATACAGCAGAAGTTCAGTATCTTATCACTCTTCTATTTCCCTATTTACTCCTTTCTCTTTTCTTTCATTATCCTTAACCTTGTGAGTTTCATAAGTGAAACTTGAGAAATAGTCTGTATTTATGCAAGCTACTTATATTTGGTGAGGCTGCTAAAGTCATACTGACAACAATACAGCACAATTTATGAGTGTTGCTGTACATAGGTATCAGAAATTTAATCAGCACATCTTGGTTTCTTATATGCTTGGAGCTTTCTCCTGATCTGTTATCAAATTATATCAGGAGTATTTAGAAAAAATAGTGGAAACAATGAGAGGAGAAAGAATTGAAAATTTTATATGATTTTTAATACATAGAAAGTATTTAATGTTTCACAGATCAAGAGACTACATTTTGGAGAGGTTAATTGGTTCTTGCAGGTGATATCAAAAGGAAGTACAAGTGAATAACCATAGTTCAGAGTTAACCTCTGGCTTTTTAATCTTCTAATTCAATATCCCACTGGTTTTACTTTGCTAGTTCCTCAGGAAAGATGATTTACTCTGGTTTCTCCCTAGTTTGGCAATCTCTTGCAGCATGCATGAATGCAATATCCCCCTTCAAGTTCTTGCCAGTGGCTATCCTCCTGCTGTCCTTGCCACTTATCTGTGTCTGTGCCACATACCAACAGCCACCCCTTCCTCAAAGGCCACAGTTCCTGTACATCAGATTCCTAATAACCTTCAATCACTCTCTATTGTCTGAGTGTGTGGAAGCCTAAAGTTTTTGCCTTGACAGTCTTCTGTGTTATCACATTCCTTACATTGATAAACTTGCCAATCTTTGCCTCTTGCCATACCAGTCTGTCCTTGTTGTATCACATTGTTGCTGGTTCATTATGTGTGTATTGATGCAATATTGCCTTTTAGGTGAGCAAAGGGAAAATGTGCACTCACATTTACAAAAGATAAACTGAGCATTTACAGTTGGGAAATCAGATGTTTGGAGATAGGAACTGAGACAGTTTGAGAAGGTATTGTGATTTCTTAGAAGAGAAAGTAGAAAGGTAATTCAAGATGTGTTAGACATCTATGGTGGCTGGAACATATTACTACAAACTTGGTGGATTAGAGCAACAGAAATTTATTCTTTTATAGTCTTAGAAACTAAGTCTCAAATCATGTTACTGAAAAAAAAATCCAAGTTATTTCTAGAAGTTTCAGGACAGAACCCATTCTTACCTTTTTCATCTTCTGGGTACTGCCACATTCTTCATGGCCACATCATTCCAATCTCTGCCTATAGAGTCACTACCATTTCCTCTTCTGTGTGTGAAGTCTCATTTTGCCTCATTTTGCTGTGATTACATTTATGTTACACTTTAAATCTAGGATATTCTAAGATAATCTCCACCTCCACCTCAAGATTCTCAATAATCACACACCAAGCACTGGCCTTTTTTGCTACATAAAATAAATTTCACAAGCTCCAGGAATTATGACACAAACATGTTTTGAAGGACCATTTTCAGCCTACTATGGAAATCAAAGTCATAAGAGCTTTTAAAAAAATTTCATATAACATTATTTTTTAAAAGTACTTATTTAGTAAGAAGTAATAAAGAATTTTTTAAAAATTTGCATTTTCTAGTATAATTTGTATTACTTAAAAATTGTATTTAGCTGTTTGGAATAGATTGTCCTTTGCTGACGGGCCCTTTATGAAAAAGATGATTTTATTTTACTTTCTGAGACTAGGTCTCGCTATTTTTGCCCATGGAACCACAGGCTTATGTTACCCGGAATACCACAGACTCAAGCAATCCCCAGCCTCAGCTTCCCAGGTAGCTGGGATTACAGGTGCATGCCATCACGCCCAGCTATTTTTTTTTGGGACTAGGTCTCACTACGTGCCCCTGGCGGAACTCGAACCGCAATCCCTGGCCCCAGCCGTGACTTCCTAGGCTGCCACCTACGGTATGTACCACCATACCTGGCCTGAAAAAAGATGATTTTAACCAAGATAGAAATTTCTTTTCTTTTTTTTTTTTTTTTGAGACTAGGTCTTGCTATGTTGCCTGGGGTAATCTTGAACCTGCAGGCTCAAGTGATCCCTAGCTTCCACCTCCCAGGTAGCTGGAATTACAGGCTTGTGACACCACACCTGACTCTTTCTGTTTTTGCTAATCCATCCAGAAGCAAGCAGCCAAGGTCTAATTAGCAGGTGATTCTAGGAAATCATCAGGGACTTGGTATCTTTTCATTTGGATTTCATTCTTAGGGTCTCTTCGTGGCACAAAATGGCTGCTGGAGGCCCAGCCATGACATCTAGAAGGCAAGATTGAGATGGTAATTTCTATTTAAATGTTGATATCTAGAACATACTAGGTGCAGTGAGATGCAAAGTTGGACCATTTAGTTTCCTAGTAGGCACTTTTTCTTTCTTTGTCTAAGGGTAAAGGAAGATAATGAGATTTAGCAACATGGCCACAGTAATAAGCATTTTCAAGAATAAACATTGATTATATATTTATTGTTCTTACATCATTGCATACTCCATAGTTCTAGCACCACATAACCTGGAACTGTCACCATAATCCCTTGTGTTCATTCCCCCCCCCCCCCCCCCAGTTTTTGCCCTCCCTCTTTCCAGCTCCCTCACTGTATACTTCAGTTCTCTTATCAGCTTGGAGTTTTAACTTTTTCTTGTTATTTTGTTTGGTTTCCTCTATATCCAAAAATAAACTTTTTGAGCAACATCCATATCTAGATGCAAGACTTAGCTCTGGGAATAAAAAAATTATAACGATCTCTGCAATCTAGTTAGGGAGACAGAGTGAATACATAAAAGATAAAAAGTATATACACTTTAGCATGTAATGAGTGATATAGGTAGTAGGTACCGGAGGTAGACTTTCTGAGAAATACAGAACAAGTAAGATTAAGAAAACTGAAATGAATGAGGGCGAATATTAAAACCTCGAATGTTCATGAAGTTATCATTGAATATTGAATAGGTGGAATTGGTTGGAGACAACTATACAAGAAAGCAGTCTCTCAAAGCAATCTGTAGTCACTCCTTCTTGAGATATTCCTTTTCTTCTAGAAAAGAAAGGGCTAGAGGGGTGGATGATTACACATATATAAAACAAGGTTTGCATTTTCTGAGAACTCTGTTAAGTACTTTGCAATCATTTTATATTCTTGTAAATAAAAATTCTTCAAGATGGATAGAATTTCTATGTTTACTTGTATTTTTCTGAATCCTCACCAGTTTGCCTTCCTTGCAGAATGACCCTTTCCTGATCACAAAGGTATGGACACATCTGGAAGCTCAAGCAGACAGACTAGCTCCTAGAAATCTGGATCCTGAGTAAAGATAGGGGTGTATGAACAGGAATTAGTGTAGCATCAACTGGTGACAGCATCAAGGACTCAAGGATGATACTTTGAATTTAGTTGTCTATTAGTCAGTGTTAGGACTCACCAATCTCTCTTGCAAAACACCTCTTCTTATTGCTTACATTGGTCTGTGCAGTTTGTATTGCTTATAGCAGAAGAACTCTAAACTTTCAGTCTCAGAGAATGTATTTTAAGTGGCATTATTAGGAAAATTGGAATTTTTATGGTATTTGGAATTCTTTTTAGTTCAAATGGACTGTAAGGCAATTCGATTTCCACTCAGATTTCAAGATAGAAAACAGCAGACTATAGCAGTCAGTGGTCAAGTAGATCAATCAGGTTAACACTTGTGTGGTCTGGGATTGTGCCTAGGGCCATGAAACTCTTTGGAAAGGTGGCTATCCTAGACCCCAAGGAATGGGAAATGTCAGGGGTCTGTTCTCAAAAACATTGGGTAATCTGATTCAAGGGATGGACATGTTCAAATATCTTTTTTTTTTTTTTTGATAAAAGCAAAACAATATACCCAACATCATCCATTAGAGACTCTCCAACCTTACTTCTATGCCCTCATTCTTCCTCTTTGGTAACTTCAGTGATAATGTGGATGTCCACTAGTTTGTTTTTTATTTTGTTTTGTTGGTTTACCTGCTTTGTTTCCTTAAGTTGAATATTTTGGTGAATATATTTGTCTTTCTCCTTTACTTTATTTAGCTTTACAGTTTTTTGAGTTCCTTTCCTTTTGCTGTAAATGGCAATACTTCATCTTATTTATTTATTTATTTGTTTGTTTGTTTGTTTGTTTGTTTATTTTTGAGACTAGGTCTTGCTATTTTTTTTTTTTTTTTTTGCCCGTGGAACCGCAGGCTCTCGTTGCCCAGGGTACCACAGACTCAAGCAATCCCCAGCCTCAGCTTCCCAGGGAGCTGGGATAACAGGTGCGCGCCACCACGCCCAGCTATTTTTTTGGAACTAGGTCTCACTACGGGCCCCAGGCGGGACTCCAACCACGATCCCTAGCCCCGGCCGCTTCATAGGCTGAAGCTTACACGCACGAGCCACCGTGCCCGGCTACTTCATCTTTTTTATAACTGAAAAATGTTTTTTGTTCAATCATCTATCAATGGACACTTGAGCTGTTCCCATATCATAGTTATTGTACATAATACTGCAATAAATACTGTGGTGCATATAACTCTTTAAATAAATGATTTCATGTTCCTAAGACAGATACTCAAATAGGATTGTTGACTCATATGACAGTACTATTTTTAGTAATTATAAAGAAATTCCCTGTTTCCCAAAATAATTGCATTAAATTACATAAATTGCACACTCACAGAATACAAGGTTTTTTTTCTACACACTTTTGCCAACACTTGTTATTAGTTTTCTTTGACTAATTTAACAGGTGTGAGATGATATTTCTCATCATAGCTTTGATGTATATTTTTGCAGCAATGAATGATAGTGGGCAATTTTTCATTTGCCTGTTGACACCTCTTTGGAGAAGTGTTAATTCTGACATTCTGCCTGTTTTAATGTGTTGTTATTTTGTCATTGTTAAGTTGCATGAGTTCTTCATATGTTTGGATGTTGACCCTTTATTGATGCATGATGAGCAAATATCTCTCAACTTTAGTAGGATATCTTTTCATTCTATTAATATTTTATTTCACTGTGCAGAGATTTTTCAATTTGGAGTTTTCTAATTATTCACTTTTGCATTTGTTTTCCTAGCTTTTGGGGCCAACTTCCTGAGGACGTTGAGGAACTCATTACCTATGTGTTTCATTGTATATGTTTTATGGTCTTGGACAAGGCTTACAACTAAGTCTTAAATTCATTTAAAATTTGTTTTTGTATATGGAGTGAAAAGTTGACCCAATTTCATGCTTTTGCATGTGACTGTCCAATTTTCCCAATGCTATTTGTTGAAGAGACTTTGCTTTCTTCCTTGAATGGTCCTGGTTTCTTTGTCACAGATTTGTGTCAATTAATTAATTAATTGCCAAACACTCAATTCTGTCCACTGATCTGCACATATATATTTTTTATTTTAATACCATGTGACTTTAGTTGTTATTAACTTGTGATATGGTATGAAATTGGGTAAGAGGATATTTCCATTTCTCTTCTTTTTTCTTAAGATTATTTTACCTATTGGGGTCTTTTGTGTTTCCATTTAAATTTTGGGTATTTTCTTCATTTTTTATAAGCCATTATGGAATTTTGATAGGAATTATATTGAATCTGTATATTGCTTTTGATATAATTATATTAATTCTCCCCACAAATAACTTGAGATATCATTTCATTTCTTTATGTCTTGCTCTATCTTTTAACAGTGTCTTGTAGTGTTGTGGCATAGGTATTTTACCATTATATGAAATTTATTCCTAGGTATTTAATTTTTTTTATATAATTGCAAACATAATTATTTTCTATATTTTCTTTTCTTCTCACTCATTGTTCATGTATAGGAAACAACAGAGTTGTATATTGGTTCTCTAGTCTGTCACTTTACTACATTCATGTCTTTGTACTGTACTGAAAAGCATGTTCAAACTCATAGTCTTCACCAAATGAGATTAATAGTAAAGCATTAACATAACTATGATAAAAATAATTACTTTTTATAGCATTAGCATGAGATTCCTAAAAGTCAAATCCTAATGCTGAAAATGCTCACTTTCATGTCCAACTTATGTCATGGATGAGAAAAAAGTAAGATTCTCAATAATTAAAGTAGAGAAATGTAAGAATATGTGTGGGTTTTGAAGAGTCTCCATCTCGGAAACCCTTCTGGACTTCTCCCACATACTGTCTTTTTCTAAAGAAGCCACACTTCCTTTGAGGAGCAAATTAGCACTTTCTCCATTATCTGCCCCTTTAGTGTAATATGCTGATAATGATAATCTGCATTTTTACTGCTAACTCAACATGATCTCCAAGAATAAACTGCAGAATCAGACCAGAAATAGTTCAGTATTAGCCTCAAAGGAATTACAAGAAATTCTACAAAATGGGGTAATAAGTGACTTTGGGGTTATTTGACCAAGGAGAGTGAAACAACAACTTGCATTAGGCCAAAAGGACCAATATGGATTTCCACAGCAGATATTGAGTATGAAAAGTATAGTTATGGAATTATGTATCATGTATATAACCTTAATGCAAACTTGGACTGTTCAGTACAAATCTAGACCAAATACTGGCTCATGTTAAATCATGACATTCAGAAATCCCTTGGCATAAGATAAAGAAAGAGCTCAAGAGACAGAAGTGCTGAGTTTGTTCTATCAAATGCAATTCCAACAGGTTCAGAGTCTTTCAAAGGCAATTAACTAATTGTTCCAGGGGCCCTTGAGTATGCTTTTTGATCCCTGTGGGGCTAGAGGTATCCCCAGGGCAGGGGATACCCCAGATGGTAGTAATTCACAGTAGGAACAAAGTCAGCATGGTTATAATATTAGGAAGTAGTCCAAATGTGATGAAGAAATCTCAGGGGACGGTTAATTCGCAGATAACTCTGACTGCAGTTAAGCATGAGATTCTTAAGATTGCATGCAATGGAAAATCCAAGAAAGACTCACATTCAAGAGGGACTCACATCCAAGAGGCACTCCAGGTTTAGCTAGCAGAGACCGGAATCAAGTCACAGAGCTAGATAGCCATGGTGTGAGCGCTGTCAGAGCTCCCAGGTTGGGGCAGAGCTCAGTTCTTTAGGAAATATGCTGTATTATCAAATATGGACACCGTGAACCTCCGTCCAGGCTTCCCTGCAGTCCGTTGCCTTGGTAACCATGTCCTGGAGAACCCTGGGAAATAGCCAAACCTTTTAGAGAGTACCAGAAAATGGTTCAGACAGAAACTATAGCCTGATGGCTGCCACTCCCACTGCTAGAGTGGAACTTTATTAAGAGCATAAGAAAGATGAAATTCTCCCCCTAGTTCATTTCATGGTAGGCTCAGTGAGGTCTCATGGGGCCTCAAGTTCATCCTTTGGACAGTATACCAACCCTGGAAAATATTAACGGAATAAGTAATCTTAGCAAACTAGATTCTTCACTTTGGCTCTCATAACTAGGGTAGAAAGGACCAAGGGGATGCTACTAGTGGTCTTGCTCCCCAACAAAATTTTAACGATGAAATAAAACTGCACTTCAAGTGGTACTGCACGCACCAAGCTGGTATTAAAATTCAGGCAGACACAGATTGGAGTTCCTTATGCTATTCTCATCCTTTCCTGTCCATTCCTATCATTTCTCCTAGTAAATGGAGAATGAAAATGGTGGTAAAATGGTGATAAGTTAACAAAGGGGTAGTTTCAATTAAGTTGATGTTCTAGATAGGATTGGCTTCTTAAGAAAAATGAAAGCATTTCCTGGCTTTTAATTTGCAGTTACTGATCTGGGAAAGCAAAACATTTTCTACATGTAGATAAACAAATTTGACATCACCTGAAGTGTCACTGGTACAACTTTGTTCTCTTGCTGACCTCAGAGCTTTCTGATTCTGTATCATAGCAGTAAACTGTAGCAATCTTGATTAAGGATTGGTAAACTTTTTCTGTAAAGCAAATCCCTTGGACATTAGTTCATATGATTTCTGATGCAACCACTCTGTTTCTCTATTGTAGCACCAAAGCAGTTATAGGCACTATGTAAATGAATGAGTGGCTGGCTGCCAACAAGACTTTCTTTACAAAAGCAAACTGCAGGCTGGATTTGGTCCATGGGCTGCTGTTTGCCAATTCCTGGTCTTGGAGTCGAACAGGACTACAGAACATTTATAGGATGTCATGTGAGTCTTTACCATGACAGTAATGCAGAGAGGACCGGAGAGCAGTAAGTGACAGGTGCTTCATGACAGAAATTGGAAGATACATTCTGAGAATACAGGTTCTTGCCACCCTGGTAAAATTTCAGGGGATCAGCTAGTAATACAGAAAAGTGAAAATGAAATTCTTCATCTTGAGCTCTTTACCATTAAGAAGGAGATATAATGTTTGGTGACTTCCTTTGGATTTTAGAACCAGTATGTATCATAGGTAACCCATTTTGTCCATTTACAGGAAACTTGAAAGCAGCCTGTCTTTCTTTTTCATTATGTTCACACTAGGCTTCCACACAGCTGAGCAGAGGGATACTTTCCCAATGCTTGCATGGAAATAGTCCTGGATATGAGCAGCAATAGTGTCAGATTGGTCCAGAAGCTGATCTGTGCACCTGCTTTTCTTAGTAACTTGTGAGTCAGGCTCCTAAAAGCACTGCAGTAAGTATCATGAATCTGAAAAAGGTGAACAAGGATCTCAGATTTCCTAGTAACTGAATAAAAGCTTACTTCATCTTTATGTTAAGGAGTTTGCTCATTCCTATCTGAACCTGCCTCTAATTGGGCAGATTGTCTCTATTCCTGACAGCAGAAGCCTGCTTATATTTAGATGGGTGGAGAAGGGGACAAGTTGGTAAAGAAGAGGTCAGGTGGAAGAGAACATATATCTAATCAGTGATAGTATAAAATTTATATTTTCCCTTATTCACAAAAGGAAATGGATACTTAATACAAAACATTTACATAACAGAAAAGGCACAAAAACATTTTTTTTCACCCAGAGAGAACCACTGTTAGCATAGAGTCTATTTCAATCTAACTTTTTCAATGCTAAGACTATGTATATATGTATGTAGTATTTAAGCAGAATAATATTACATATGTGGTCTACTACCTACTCTTGAAGTTTGTGTGATAGTGATCATTTTTCCATGTTGATGAATATCCTTATACCATATCATTTTTAAAGGTTATATAGAATTTCTTCAAAGGAAGTTGTTTTTCTAGATCATTCATTACTGTAATTCCCCTACTGTTCTACATTTGAATATAGTGTTTTTCTTCTTTCATGGAGGCTATTTGCCAAGATAGAAAATTTTATGGATGTGACTTGACAATAAGCTACCATCAGATGTGACTGTTTCAGCTCACCACATACTATTAGAGGACATTTGAGGTCAAGAGTTGTTACATTAATTGAAATAATTAAGATATCTTTTTCCCTGTAGATTTCTCTGACTTCCCTTTTTACATTAGTTGTAATAACTAATATTCACATTATATTTTCATGTAACCTCTGTCACTTCTGGGAAGAACACTTGTGCAACAACGAATTTTACCTAAAAGGCACAAAGCAGATAGCAAAACATCTCTATTACAATGTCATAGATGGGAGTCATCATTAGGAGGTACTTACTGAGTGCCTAAAATAAACAGAGCAGTACTTTCCCAGGCAGGCAGTATACCATAAACATTGTGAGCTTCCATAATGTGCAAAGAAACTGAGAAATACAACTTCTTTCAAAGGGTTTGCTTTCTATACTGAGGGATGTGGGGATGTGATATGAAACCAAGACTAGTTAAAATAACAGCACAAAGAGGTCAGAAGACAGTGGTATACAATGGTAGGTACCAAGTGATAGAATTGTCATTTTTAAAAATTGATGCCTGAGGCATGGAGCATAAAAAGTTAACAGAAAGAAAAATTCTAAGTCTTGAAATGACTGACTAGAAAGAAATGAGCAGATAAAGCTTTCAATTAAATACATTTCAAAATGTACTTTCAAAACAAGTACACTTTCCCTTGGGGGGCACTAAACCTAGCTTACCAGACAAGTAGGAGTGGGAGTAAAATCAGAAAGATATGAATAACCATACAAATATGACCAATGTTGTATGAAAACTACAAAAACAAAAACAAAACAAACAAACAAAAAAAGAAAGCATGATCTCCACAAAGGTAACTTGAATACCAGGCATCAGCTCCACACTGAACATTATGGGTGGAGCTTTTGAGTAGTCGATTGACCTGATGTCTGGAACCCCTTGGTGTGACAAAAGTCAGTACTAAGTTTTAGTTATTTTGAAGTTTCTATGGTAGGACATTGAATTTGTGCCAGAAGTAAAAACTGTTTACCCACCATTCCTTTATTCAAGTTCATTGATCAAGTTCTACATGCAGAAACAGTCCAAGAGTAAAACAGTTCAGTGAAAAATTCACTTAATTTGCAAAATTAAGTGAAAACGTTCCAGTAATTGGACCAGATTTTTTCTGAAAATGGCATGATTAAGACATTTTTGTTTTAATTCAGTGAAGTTTTCCTTGTTACTGCTTTTGTTAATAATTAAAAGAGCATGGCACTGAAGCAAAAACAGACACAGATCAATGGAATCAAATTGAAAATTCAGAAATACAGCCACATATATGGTAAACTAATCTATGGCAGAGGAGCAAAGACTATATACTGGAAAAAGAATAGTCACTTCAACGACTGATGCTGGGAAAACTGGACTGCCACATGCAAAAGATTGAAACTAGACCATTACCTCACACAACACACAAAAGCCAATTCAAAATGGATAAAAGAATGTAAGAACCGAAACCATAAAATATGTAGAAGAAAACACAGGCAAAACACCCCACAACAGGTGCCTCAGAAATATCTTTAAAGACATTCGCAGAAGCAAAGAAAATAAAGAAAAAGATAAACATTCGAGACTACATCAAACAAATCTGGACAGCAGAAGAGCCTGAAGAGACACCTCATGGAATGGGAGAAAATATTTGCACACCATGCAACTGATAAGGGACTGATATCAAACAAAGATCTACAAAGAACGTGTACAACTCAACAAAAGCAAGGCATACAGCACAGTCAAAGAATGGACAACAGAGTTGAAAACATCCTTTTCAAAAGAAGAAAAAACAAATGTGAGCAGTTGTATGAAAGCATGTTTAATATCACTTATAATCAGGGAATTTAAGTCAAAACCCCAAAGAGATGCTATGTTACACTAGTGAGAATGGCCCATATTTAAAAACCAACAACAACAACAACAAATGCTGGCAAGGGTGCAGAGAAAAAGTAACCCTCTTACATGTTGTTGGGAAGGTAAACTGGTCCAGTCACTATGGAAAGCCTCCATGTTTCTCATAACTACAACTACTGGAAGAAAGATCCACAATAACAAGTTGTACCAGAGAATCTATTATATATCATCAGCATTTTATGTATTTTATTGCTTTGCAATTTGCTTTTTTCATATAGTAATATTATTTGCATCATATTACAGTTGCATCAGCACACAGAGAATGCTTCATTCTTTTCAGTAGTACAATATTTTGACCACTTCCTCACAATAGATCTTTAGGTTATTGGCCTTTGGCTAGTGCAGACAAGGTTCAAACACTTATCCTTACACTGCAAATTTATTAGGAGCACAAATACCTAGATGAGGACTTGCTGGGCAAAATAAAATATACCTATAAAATTATGATGAATATTGTTAAATTTCCTTCCAAAGAGATTTGCTGTTTTTATTCCCCACTAACAATGTATGTGAAGGCCTTTTTCTCAAACACTGACCAACTCAATATATCTTTATCATGCTGGAGAGTGAAAAATGGTGATTTGATTTAATTTGCATTTAATATAACAATACTTAAGCTTTTTGTTTTGAACTCATTTGAATCAAATTTTTTTGTTATTAGATAATCAGTTTTGATCCATCTGACTGAAACAGCCACAAATACTAGTAGAAGATGGTAAACTGGTAATAATTAAACAAAACGTGGATGTGTCTATCAAGTGGTGGAAATTATAATGGTATTTAATTTTTTGTTTTGTTTTGTTTCACACCACCATCCCTATCTGGTGGCTCTGAAAGTGTTTTCAGGTACTCAATGGAGGATGCTCTTAAGCCTTGCTTGAGGGTGTGGGAATCTAAAAGAGCAGGGCAAGAGAAGGCTTGACTGTCTCACATTAATGCAGATACCTGTCCTTTTTCTCTAGTGCAACCAGCACAGTCACAGAATAGAGAGTAAGAGAAATGACGTAAGGATTTACATTATCTACAAATTTAATAAAATAAATTCAGAATATCGAAAGGATTTAAGGACTATTCTATGTCAGAGAGGCTATTTCTGCATAACTTTAACTAGAGGGATCTTCGGGCACCTATTCCGAAAGTATGTCAGTGGAATCTAGTCCTTAAGAGTTTTGTTTTGTTTTGTTTTGTTTAGAAAATGAGAATGCATTGCGAGGCTTGCTCTATTCGCAAATTATTCTCTCCATCACAACGCATTATTCTGAGGAATCGAAACCTACATGGCTACCCATAAGATCCCAAATCGGTCCATTGGATGTTCTAGACCCAGACCTCGAATCTTGCAAAAGATGTTCCAAAGACAGAGAAAAAAAGAAAAAGCTCAACCTTCTCTCGGTTCCTGGCACATGAAAGAAAAATCTGAATTATTGCAAAAACCCCTACATCTGTCCTTACTAGAGCCCTATTCGATTCTTTCATTGAGTTTTTTAGATGTTAAGAGGAAAAAAAAAAGTGAGGAACAAGCCCTCGACATGTCATAAGGAAGCGTAAAGCGCAAATTGAGAGCTGGGCCGGACGTGAGGTTCCAGATTTGCACATCAAGCCCCATTCCCACCCGGTCCGAGGAAGTCACCGCGCTTCTGTTCAGCTGCTTTAAAAGCAAGCGGGTCTTAAAACCTCAACACAGCTCTTGGTAGGCGCTGCCTCAGAGTTGTTCCCTCGCATCCCAAGGACTACAGGACAGTGGGCGCCCCACTGCAGCCCGCAGGCGTGAGCAGCGAGCGCCCCCCGCTGTACCCCGCCCGCCGCCGGATTCCCTGCCGACGCTCGCGGGGATCGCCCTCCGCCCCCAGCCGCCAAGCCCGGCCCAGGAGCAGGGCCCTTCTCCAGCGCCCCCTCCCCGGCGCGCTGCGGCTGGCGCACCCCAGCGCCCCGCCTGACGCTGCAGCTGGGCCGGCGATTCGCCATTGGATTAAAAATAGCCGCGTCCCCTCCTCTACCTACCCCCTCGCCCGCCCGCCCCAGGCCCCGGGTGCCGGCTCCAGCCCCACGGCCCGCTCTCCCCTTCCGCCGCCGCGCCGCTCGGGTAGTCTGCGCAGCCCGCCGCCTCCGCCGCGGCCAGACCCAGCGCTCCAGCCCGGCTCGGCTCGGCTCGGGTGCGCGCCGCGACCATGCAGCGCCGGGGCGCCCTGTTCGGCATTCCGGGCGGCAGCGGCAGCAGGAAGATGGCTGCAGGAGACATCGGCGAGCTCTTGGTGCCCCACATGCCCACGATCCGCGTGCCCAGGTCCGGGGACAGGGTCTACAAGAACGAGTGCTCCTTTTCCTACGACTCCCCGGTGAGTGAGGCTGGGCTGCGCTCGGGGGAGGGTCGCCTGGCGGGCGGCCTGTGGCTGCCGGGAGCCCTGGAACTCCCCTGCACGTGAAGCTGGGGAGGGGAGGGGGGATGATGCTCAGAGGCAGCGGGGGACCTCCCTTGCCACCCCCTTCCGGCGGCGAAGTTGTTTCGGGGGCACTGCAGTTTGGCGAGCACTTAGTGAGCGACTACTGGATGCCCGGCGCTGCATTCCCCAAGCTGCAGCAGCAGCCCAAGGCTGGGTCGCCAGGGTGGTGTGCTCCGACAGCTTTTCTAGGCTCACAGGGCCCCATTTTCCAGTGACCTGCCCACAGCCCCGCCGCCTTTTGAAAGATAGATTGGCATCTAAGAGCTTCCTGATCTTAACTGCTCCTTGCAGGTCGTTTGCATCCTCGCCGGGCTGAGAGCTGAGGGCGGGTGGGTGTAAGGGATTCCCCGGGCTCCCCGGGACTCGCAGAGCCCTTTTCTTTCTGGGACCGTTTGCTTTGTCCAGGGTTTTCCACTCCTGGACGTTTCTCTTAGCTTTTCTTCCTCCACGTTCTCCCCCCCTTACTCCTTGTCTTCCCTTCAGAATGTCAGAAGCAGCCTTCGGGTACCTGCAGCTGAAAATAAGGGTCTCCTGGATTATTATGAGTTCCTGAAGCTTTTCGCTCTCCTCTGATGAGTCACAGGAGCTGAAATGCACGAGCATAAATTATTAAAAGTTCAATGGCTGGTTGCGACCTCACAAACTAGAAGGGGAGGTGGAGGCTGATCCCCGCCTCCACCCAGGGTGGTTGGTGGCCCTTGTATGCCTGTGTGGCGCAAGGGAAAAGGGGCTCAATGCCCCTCACAGAAGTCAAAATGGGCTTCAAAGTGACTCAGCTGTCTGGCGTTTATCATGTCTTTTTGACGACCAAGTTATTTTTATCCACCCACTTTAGATCTCAAGTATCACTCCGCAGTTCTCAGTGCAACCAGGACCTGCATGGATTGGAAGGATCAAGGCAGTTTCACAATAGTCTAGCACTTTTTATTCATATCAAATAGGGTATTGCTGGAGGGAAAAAAGAATCCAGATGAGAGATGAATTGTCAAAATATTCTAACCGTGTGAACTGATTTAGCCTGGGTTCAGATTATAGTTGTTTGGGATGTCTTGGAGCTTCAGAATTTGTATTGTTTCTGTGACCTTTGGTTTTTTTTTAATAGAATAATTTCAGTTCAATTGGGGGATGAAAATGCCACTTATCTATTTTCTCCTTCAGGAAAGTATGTAGAGTGGAATGTAATATTTGCATTTAATATTTAATATATTGTGAGACCAGACAACTTAAAGTCATTAGAGCAGTGTCATTAAATGGTGTTAGTCACAAACTATTCAAAAATGTCAATTTTAGATCTTTTTGTGTCCATTGTTGGGGCAGGTTTCACTAAAAGTTCTAAGGGTGAAGAGGGATGATGATCCTAAACAGGCTGTGAACTCTAGGAAGAGAGAAACTTGAGTGTTTCCCGACTGTGTAGCCTGTGAAATGAGCAGAACGACTTTCTCTATGTTTGATCTAAGTTGAGCTTATAATTTTTATAAACTGTTTTTGAAATCTTTAATCCATTAGATAGTGTATTGTTGGTTCAGAAAAAGAGATTATTTCAATTCACTTCCCCAAATTGTTATTTGGGAGCTTACTATGTGCCAAATATGATTCTAGATTCATCTTTTCCAATGATGATTTCATTCATGTCGCAGTAGTTCCTTTGGGAAGACTAGGCTTATTTACAGGGTCAATGGATCAGTATATTTCATTATCTGTTTCAGGGAGGAAGAGAAAGAAGGTTTTATAATAAATTCTATTAAAACACTGCACATGATAAAGCAAGAACTTATTTAACACTTCACCATAGGTCCAGTAAAGGTTCTTGAGCACCTACTGTATGCCAGCTCATCAATACATGATTAGAAGAACTGTACAGAGCAAAATCCTTTGATGCCAAAACACACTGGAGACTTGAAACTGCAAATGCTATAGGACTGGTAGAGAAAAGACCAAAACCATTTGAGGGGGGAGGGAACATCATTTTACTTTGGATACTTTTGAAAGAAGTACTAGATATGGATGAAAAGAAGCAAAGGAGGCCAATATTCCAGGCAAGGTAATGACAGGTGCAAACACAAGGTAATGACAGGGCAAATGCTCTTTTATTTGCGTGTCATGTATTTGAAAGATGATTTAATGAGCAGAGAGGTCAAAGCGAAGGGGAGAGTGGAGGATGGGTGCCTTGAGAGCCAACCACAGGGTCTTGATTTTATTGTCATTCATGGGAAGTTGGTGGAAGTGCTGTGATTTAAAGTGGTGTTAATGTACCATGTCTAGGATACAGAAGACGCTTTCGCTGTTCTTCATCTTGTGTGTGTGTGAATGTAGAGTGGGGCAGCATGGGTACTCACTTCAGTGTCCCTCTTCTTTCTTCTAACCTACTAGGGCTCAGCACATAGTAGATGCTCATAAGTGGAAATTAATTTGTTCACCTAATGGTTTAATTTCCTCCCATGCTCACTTCCTCACATTGACCTGTAAGCTCCCATCTCTAAGCCTTGGTTCATCTTGCAAGGTGTGCCTGTGTCCTTCATGGGGAGTGGCGATTTTGCATCCCTGTGTTCCCACAGTCAGTCCAGCAACTGGTTTATGTACCAGGATCCCAAAGGATGTCTAGGAAGTGTATGAATTGCATGAATTCCAGGCTGAAACCATAAAGATATCACATGGCTATCATATCATATCATATCATATCATATCATATCATATCATATCATATCATATCATGGAATCATTTGAGATTATCATAGAAAATGTCATAAATCATTAGTTGTGGGAGATTGATCTGAAGGAGGGCCAGGCTGGTAGGGTGTGACTCTGTTACTCCACCGTGTATCTTCTCTGGGTCCCAGTTTTATTTCGTTGAAATGGGGACTATAATATATCCTACCTCATGAAATTGTTTTCTGGATTAAATAAACTAATATATAAAGTATGATGACCAATTAGTAATGACTATACCAAGGAAAGAAAAATAGAATATCATCATGGGCTATAATCCTGAGAGTTTAGTTTTCAGGACTATATAGAAAGTTTGGGGGTGATTTTTTTTTTGAGACTAGGTCTTGCTATTTTTGCCTGTGGAATCTCAGGCTCACGTGGCCCAGGGTACCACAGACTCAAGCAATCCCCAGCCTCAGCTTCCCAGGTAGCTGGGATTACAGGTG
>PVHY01025309.1:0-18569 GCA_004024945.1 Uropsilus gracilis
AAAAATGTTATAACTGGGAGGGATAGAAAGGAAAGTGGTTATTGGGGGACTCTGAATAGTTTTCTTCAATATCTTCTTTTTTGGTTGTTATTATACCTGGTTTATAACTTTGTATTGGCAGCTTAGGTGTTGGGAATATGTTACTGGACAAAGTATGTATCTCTCCACACCTCACTTTTAAATCTATTTAATGAGGAATAATGTGAGTGTAAGTATTTTATAACTGATACACATAAGATACTCTTTACTAGAAAGGTATTACATTAATTGCTGAATTTTCTGTATGGCTTCATAATTCTTTTATCTTTACCAATGGATAGTTTTGATTTCCATTTCCTTCACATGCAAAGCCACACCTTACAAATGTCGTTTTTAAAAATTTCATGATCTGAAATTCTTTCTCTTGTAGCGCTATTCTTTCATTTCCATCTTTTATTAAACATGCTTCTTTTCCTGATTGCTCATGATTGATAATTCATGAATTTCCCTCTTCGTCTCACCTCCCAGTTCTGTCTGTCTCCCAATGTCAGACATTTCTGTGATCTTCTTGCAAGAACCTTTCTGGTTTTCTTATTTGCCAGATATTTGCTGTGTGCATTATTACAAGCTCAATCTATTGGAAAAGATCAGATAAGTAATTTACAAAACTGTTCTGGTTATTCTTACCAAGAAGCATGTATAGGATACATTTAGAGCATAAGGACAGAGAGGAGGGTTTGAGTGGGTGTGGAGAGCTGAGGGGTGACAAGGTTCCAGGTAAGTGACACTGGGAAGGACACTGTGCAGAAGCATGACTAAGAGCAAAACGTGTTCAAAGGACAAGTAACATGGGATTGCTGGAACATAAAGCGAGAAATGAAAGTCTTGGAAAATGAGACATGAAAAGTTAGCAGGACCCTCATTACAAAAGGGTTGAATATGAACTTGTAGGCCAAAGGTTCATTACCTACCTCTCTTCCTACCTCTTCCAACCTCCACACCACACTACACACACACACACACACACACACACACACACACACCCATCCCCCCATGCCAAATGCCAAACACACATACTTTGTTAGGGATTTGAATATGATCTTATAGGCCAAAGGATCATTAACTGCGTCTCTTCCTACCTCTTCCAACTTCCACACTACGCGCGTGTACACACATGCCAAATGCCAAACACACATACACAGAGAGACAGAGAACCATGCCAAATGCCAAACTGAGACCTCCATAGTTCCATAGCTTGTGTGGCCTCACAAATAAAATAGACTTCAGATTCTGAGTATTTTCTAGTGTGTTCTACCCAGTGCTCACAGCTGATCCCAGGATACTGTCTGTGTACAGCATACTGCTGCTATAGGCTGATGGTGATGTGATAAAATCTGTTAGCTAGAAAACTCTCCATGACAAGAGACAGTGGGCAGCATGGGGTATGATGAGGAGAGTCATCCTTCACCTCTTCTGGAAACTTTTCCCTTGGTTTTCGTGATGTTGTTGTCTTGAACTTGTTTTCACCTCTCTTGACTGCTTCTTTTACTTTAACCTGGGCATCTTTTCCTTTCCCTCTCCTGCCAATTTAGGGTTCCTTTCAGAATGGGTGTTGGCCCCTAATTTCTCTTTGTTTCTTTCTCTCTGACTCTCAGTCTAATGACTTTAGTTGTCACGCTCTTTGATTCCCAAATTCAACTCCTTTTAGCTCTGTTTATCCACTTCTTTTTGCATACTTGTTTCTTGTTTTTGTAACTTAGTTACAAAACTTAGAAATTCAAAATGCTGTCTATCACTATCTTAGATTCCTCCCTCTTCCTTCTTATTCCTGCAACTGCTGCCAGTCTAGTTCAGTACCTCATTAACTTGGCTGGTAAAATTTCAGTTGCTATCTAGTTTCATCTTAAAACTCTGTAAAGTTTATTACTTCTGCCAATTACTAGCTAGATAGCCATGGTCAAATTATTTGAAAGCTCTTTGTTTCAACTTCATCTGCAAACTGGGATATTAAATTTTATTGATTTTAAGACATGTTTTTACACATTTACATTTCTCCAAATAGAAATTTGACTTGTAGTTGATTATATAGCATACTTTAATTGGAAGCTTCTTTTTCCTTTCTCAAGTTCTCTGACTTACATAAAGTAGGTCTTAACCTCTTGTACTTGATGGCATCTTAAGTTTGTTGAAATACAGTAATGGTATAAAATCATGGTCTTGGTGTGAGAATGAAAGCTTCTTCATGCAAGTATACACATAACATACACAAATTAATGCTTTTGTTAAGTATGAGCTGTTACTGAGTATAGATCACCCCTAATCTAGAGCCTCAAGAAGTTCTAGAAAATGACAATATGTTGGAAAACCATTGGGTTGAATCCTTATTTTTATAGTTAGTATTTATACTTCATGGCATACTAAGTGCTAAAGTTTATCATGAAAAGAAATAAGAATGAAACACATGAAGTATATTTTACAGATATACTGCTAAAAATGTGTTAAAAAATTAGAGGCCAATCAGAAAATCTTTATTATAATACCTTTTAGGACCTTTTCCAACAAGGGCTTGACTGCCTGAGACCAATTAAAATGAATCCATTGAGTTTTCTGTCATGACATTGTGCTAGTAATCACAGGTGCTCATGGTTGCTTCAAGCACTTCTTTAATTTCAGTTAAAATGAAGGCATCTTAAAAGTTTTATTGATAATGAATATTTATGATGTCTTAGAAGTCCTCAAGTAGGAAAAGCTGAGTAGTTTATTTGGTGACTTCCTTAGCCACCCCCTTGTTTTTCATTTCAGATAAAGGCCCCTGAGCAGCATGCTACCTACCGTTCCTGGCAGGCACCATTGCTTCCCTGGCCAGGAGTGAGGCACAACTTTTGTCGCAGGCTCAGCAGTGTCTTTACTTGTTTACTCTCCTGATGGTTCTGAATATGTTTTCTTTGTTATTTTTCTCCTTTCATTCTCTTCAGTGTAGCTCTTTCATTCCCTTAAGTGAGCTGGAATTTATTCCATGTAAATACGGCCCAATACTAACTTAAGACCTTTCATGGAGTTTTTATAGTATTCTCCTGGGGGAATTGATACTAAACAGATATATTGTAAGAGATAGACATCAGGTTGTAAAATGGTATATAGAACTTTCTTACTTATATAAACGTAGATTTAAATGTCTGCTTAACAGATTATAAGTAAGTTGTTTGGGTTCATTGTTAATTTAGTAATTTCATGGAAGATGGTATATAAGCTTAGTAGTTTGTGAAATAATAAACTTTGATTGTAGGGATAATGTGGGAGAAAGAGATAGCTAGAAAATAAAATCTAACTAATATTTACTCTGTCGTGCAGAGTCTGAATTTTTCCTCAGAATATATATAATGTGTGTATAAAAGGTAGTGATATGAAGGACATTTATTAGTGCATAATTTCTGATGGGAAGCATTAAGCATTTTTTTTTCTAGTCTATTTGGAAATGTTTTACAAATAACTTGTATACATGGAAATTAAAAAATTTTAAATTAAAATTAAGAGGTAAATTAATAATGTTAATGATTTGATAAAACTATAAGGGTCTGTAGTAGGGGTATTTTTTCCAGATCAATGACAACTCTAGATTTAAGTGAAAAATTGATGGACATTTTATCATTTGAATATTGTATTCAGTCTGTATTTCTTTCTTTTTTTTTTTTTTTCTTTTTGAGACTAGGTCTCGCTATTTTTGCCCATGGAACCTCAGGCTCACGTTGCCCGGGGTACCACAGACTCAAGCGATCCCCAGCCTCAGCTTCCCAGGTTGCTGGGATTACAGGCGCGTGCCCCCACGTCCAGCTATTTTTTGGCACTAGGTCTCGCTGTGTTGCCCCGAGTGGGACTCGAACCACCATCCCTAGCCCCAGCTGCGTCATAGGCTGAAACTTACAGGCACGAGCCACCTTGCCTGGCCTCAGTCTGTATTTCTGGATATGGCAGTGTAATCTAGGGATTAGTTTCCTGGACAGGATAGGTTGTTTGAAAAAGGTGTCTTAGGAAGGATCTTAATAAATTAATCTCTGTGTATATTTTCTTGCAGTATTATCAGAAAATCCACACAGCTTCACTATTACTGTGACATCTGAGGCTGGGGAAAATGATGAAAGTAAGTTTATATAAAAGTACTTGCTTGAGTACTTTTAAAGATTTTCAGGAATTTTACTCATTCTGCCGCCATTGTACTGGGCATTGCAGGTATGGTGGTGCTGCAGTGCTCTTAGGATTCTGGTGTGAATGTGGTATGTTTCCAGTCAGAATTTACTATGTAAAGTGTATTAAGTCAGGGAAATGTATTCTGATACAAATAACTTAGTTTTTAAAAGTGAAAAACATTAACATAACAGAAAAGGTAGGCTACTTTTATTTAAAACAAGACTGTATGCCCCTATACCTCAATGGTGGTTGTACTGTTCTATTGTGTTTTTATTTTGCTTATTTACTGGACATTTGCTGTTATAAATTGGAATGGATAAACACCTTTCTACATACCCTTTAAGATGTATATTAATTATGCTGTATGTATTAGCATAAGATATAGCACTTTTATACAATTGTAGAACTAAGACAAATACACAAATTGAAATAGAGCAATTATAAAATAATTACAATATAAAACTAAAGTAAAAATAATTTCAGATTTGGCAGATGTTGGGGAGACATGGTCTAAAGTTCATTGTCACCTTTACTTTAGTTCAGTTAATATTGTAATTTGACAAAAACACTTGTTTGTGTTAACCCCAAGGATTTTTTTCCTGTAAAGCTCCCAGCTAAAATTCTACATTCACAACCAATAATATAATTTTAGTGGTAACATGGATAACTCTAAGTCTTACACCACTGAAACTGAGGTTATAATTGATCTATTAATGAAATCTGAGTTAAAAGTTGCATGCCATTTTTTACATAGATATTTTAGATATTATATAATATCAAATACATAGGAACATTCTTCTGTATGTTTAAAATGGAGATATATGCATAGAAAAGTACTTAAAATATCCTTTTAAAAATACTTTGAAGATACTTTAAATATACTACAATGTTAGCAGTGATGGCTGATGATGGGATTATTATTATTCTATTTTTCCTTAATGTGTATCTTAGTTTTCTGTAATGATTGTCCGTTACATCATATAGTAGAATCACTGGATTAGTAAATAATAATGAATTTAGAAACTCATACTGTAGTAATAAAATTGGAAATATACTAATGAAAGAAAGAAACTATACCAAGGATACTGTATATTTATTATTGATGTATTTATTCATACCATTCTACTCTAAAACCCAAGCAAGCCAGCACATTTTAAGGTGTTTTTTCCTCTTCCCATGGAGAAACATCTAGATTTGTGTTAAAGTTAGGAAATTTTTAGTAATTAAAAATGTGTTACAAGAAAGGTGAAATCTAGGTAAAGAATCATTTGAGACTAATTATAATAGAAATTGTTGAGCACTATTGTTGAGCTGCAAATTTTCTGATGGAACGGAAAATTCACTCGTCTAGGCTGCAGAAAAAGATACCGTCTACTGGTGTGCTGATAACATTTGTAAAAATCTCACTCCTCTACAGACCTGTATTAGACTTGTGAATTGCACAGGGCAGAAGAGTCAGTGAGAATGTACAGATGAGTGAGATTAAAAGTTTCTCAGACTTACTTTCTATCTGCTACTTCAGAACCATGATCTGTAGTGATGGCCTACCAGCAGTGATCGATTGGCATTGTGCAGATAGAAATATAGCCTTGGAAACTGGTTCTGCTAGAGACCTGAAAATCAGCCTAAGGTAGCGTTTTTTTCTGTGTCAGATTCAGAGTTTTTTTGTTCACTGTAAGTTGGATGTTAGAAAGTGACTTTTATCCATCCTCTTTCTTAGATATACAGTATGGTAAAATACTAATAAGTAAGTGTATAAGAAGTAGTGATAGTCCCATGTATTGTTTTCACTTAATATTTGTATGGATGGTTTATATTAGTGATTATCTTTCTGGTCCCTTATTTTTCTTTACAGAAAAATCTTATTTTTCTATACAGAAAAATCTGATGTGCTCCTTTTTGTTACATGAATTAGTAACTGATTCAACAAAGTTCTTGATCTCTCTGTATTTTACATCTTGAGTTATTAATACCAAGCTTTTTTTTTTAGCTGTCCAGACTACCCTCAAGTTTACGTACAGTGAAAAATACCCCGATGAAGCTCCTCTTTATGAAATATTCTCCCAGGAAAATCTAGAAGATAATGATGTTTCAGACGTTTTAAAATTATTAGAATTGCAGGTAAGTAAATTATAGTTTATGTTTTAAAATTTTTTTTGGTCTTACTGTTTTAAATTAATTTTAAGAATCAAAATACTGTTTATACACACACACAAATGCATCTATATATAAAACTATACATTGAGAAAACAAAATTCAGAGTATATATATTCCCAAAGCATCTTTACTTTTATTTCACACTTTAAAATTTGGGTAAGAGAAGTTGTCCCTATGCTACTGTTTAAGTCTTAGCCCTGTGATTTTTAGGTAATGAAAAAGGCGTATAGGTATTTTAAGTAATAAACAGAGGTTCAATTTGGTTCTCAAAATGTCATGGCTCATGTGCAGCTAAAAACTCCAACTTTCAAAAAAGTAAAAATTCCCACTCCCTTTGACCAGTTGTAGACCAGTTGCTTTCTATCTGGGAACAGGGCTGGTGATAGATTTCTTTTATTTTCTCATCTTTCATTCTTCTAAAACGTGTAAGTGATGGTTATGGTATTTTAAACAGATCTAAAGCTATAAAAGAATGAAGAGTGAAAGAGGACATATCAGGTATGAGTTTATGCTAATCCTGGATCCTGAGCACTGTTACCCAGAATACAGTGATACTAATTCTAATATCATTTTATACACACATGTATGACCTATGTATATACATACATGTATGGATACATACACTGAGCTTTTAAATGTTCATTTATCCAAGTGTCTGAACGTATGGTATAATTGAATTAATGGTCATATTTTTCTGACTTGATGTTTTTCATTGGTTAGTTTTCATTCCACTGAGGATTTTATTTCTCACTACAACATTTTTGTTTGTTGTTGTTATTAGGCAGAAGAAAATCTTGGTATGGTGATGATTTTTACTTTAGTGACAGCTGTGCAAGAAAAATTAAATGAAATAGTGGATCAGATAAAAACTAGAAGAGAAGAAGAAAAGAAACAGAAAGAAAAAGAAGCAGAAGAAGCTGAAAAGGTATATTTAAAAGCCATATCTTCTTTCATTATTCTTTTAAATCCATCTTTGTTTTTGCATTTTTGGTTGGTTAGTTGGTTGAGTTTTTAAAATTTTGTTTAGTTTTTTAAATTTTGTTTAATTTTTTTTGAAACCATAAAAATAAATTTTAATAAGCCAGTGCGGTGGTGTGTGCCTGTAATCCCAACTACCTGGGATGCTGAGGCAAGGGATCACTTGAGTCTATGGGTTTGGGACTACCCTGGGCAAGACCTGGTCTCTTAAATAAATAAATAAATCTTAGTAAAACTTTACTAAGTAAAATTTTAAAAGTCCCTCATTGAGTTGCTGACATAGCATGAGTAATGAATAATAATTAGTAAAGATTAGTAAAGTTCATGCAGATGAAATTAAGAAATATACTTATGATAAAGAATTTAGAATTATAAAATTCCCAGTAGAATGATTTAGATATTTACCAAATGTAAAAAAAAAAGCTAATTTCTGATATGAAGTAAAAAAGGTAAACATTAGCATTATAAATTGATAAGTACTCAAAATAATACTGACAGCTAAACCTCTTTTAATGGTGATTAGCCGTGGCTATAAATTACCCGTTATCTTTGTTTTCTGTAATAAAAATAGTGGGCATTTCCAGAGTAAATAGCCACAACATGATAGTAGCTGATATAGATAGAAATCAATCATATTAAATGCTTCAAAACTTGTAACCTTAATTTTTCTGTAACTGTGGACATTCGGCTTTAGTTTTAAACTACAGTCTCACTTATCTGGTGATTTTTTTCTTTTATTTTTCTAAGCAATTATTTCATGGCACTCCTGTAACAATTGAGAATTTCTTAAATTGGAAAGCCAAGTTTGATGCAGAACTCTTGGAAATAAAAAAGAAACGAATGAAAGAAGAAGAGCAAGCAGGAAAAAATAAATTAAGTGGTATGACCTCCCTCTGCTGTTTTCCTCAAAATCTCCTGTTGGACAGAATCATTTTGACACATTTCTACAGGAAAATAATAAATACTTAGGTGTCTAGAACAAAAAGAGAAAAGAGTAACCTCTACATCATGATGTTTCTTCACAGATAATTGTAATTAATTTCTATGGCTTTGATTTAAATATAATAATAGCTAGACCCCCAGTTAAGGCTACTCTGGCTTTAAGGGTCAAACTTTAGAAGCAATCAAGTTAAACTCATTTATGTTTTTCTAAAATGGAGGCTGACTGGGTTTTCACTTGTTCCATTTTAATATGGATACATTTTAGCTATATATTGATTTCAACAACTTTGAAATTCATAGAAAAATTGGTTTTCAGGTTTGTTTTCTTGGACTATTATACTTTTAAAAGGGTTATAGAGGAGATGGAAGAATACTGGGCAGTTTGAATTTTACATATTTATTTCTTTTAGGGAAACAGCTATTTGAAACAGATCATAATCTTGACACATCTGATATCCAGTTTTTGGAGGATGGTAAGATAATAGAATTCCACGTGTGCATGATGTGCTATTTTTAATCTTGAATCATGAAAATCAGTGATAACTTTTCCTTTCAACAGTGCAAATACATTTTGAGAATAAAATACAATGTTTGATCATTTTATACATTAAATTCAGTGGTGTGTTTTAAATTTTTTTGGTAACTTAAGCAATGGTAAAGATATCAATAAGTAAGTAATTATGGTCCTATTAGCCTCTAAAACTTAAACCAGGCCAATCTGATGCAGGTGATCTGTTTTCCTCAAATTTCTAGGTCAGAAAACTGTGCCAGTTGTATTCCATCATCTGTCCTGGAACATTATGAAAATCTCAGATCTGGAACTCTTAGTATGCCCTCTAACCTAAAATTTTACACTTCATTACTACTCTGCAGTCTTTGATGCATCTATTCTCTTATGTTTTCCTTTCCCTTTATATCTAGTCCTCATCACCCTTTCAGTCTTCTATTCATCCATTCACAAGTATTTATTGACTGACCCCCTTTTATAAGCCAAGGACTGTCCTGGCTGAGGATACAGCAGAGAACAATATAGGTAAATGTCCTACACTTATAAAGCTTTTGACCTACATCTGTTTCTTAGACTGGGTTCTATGCTCTGTTGTAAACGGCAGTTCTGTTGTCACACTTTCATGGCAATGGGAGATCGTGGAACATCTAGCCTTTCAACCTTGTCCCTGGACAATTGGCTGGACAAGTCTAAGTAGCAGTACTGATTGTGTCCTCTTGCTAAATCATGCTGCTTTAACCTAAGCATGGCCCTGGTTGATACTCAGCATTTTTAAAATACATCTTAATACATACTTGCACCAAGATTTTTAGAACCTCGTGGGGAAAAAAAAAAACAAAACAGTAAAGATGTCTGCATTTTTTCCCTTCTCACGTTAGGAACTCATTTTATCAGCTGTTTTGTTGAGAAGTTCTAGATTCAAAAAACTTTGGCTTACTCTCACAATTTAGAGGTTTTAGTGTCTTCACTCACTTTAGACATCTTTCCTATCCAGTGGATCAAATATCTCAATATGTGATAACTTAGCAGAATCTGTAAAAATGTCTTTTCATTTCTTTTTTCCTGATTTGAAGGTGTTACCATTTTTCATATTATGCTTTTTAAATTCCCACCCCACTTCAATCTCTTCCTCATTCTAGTTCCTTATACTGTACAGTTACCACCTCTGAGGTGATATTTCTAAGATGCTTGGTTAGTCATAGCATTTCTCTCCTTAAAACCCAGGATGGTTCTCTTCTCCTTAGAGGAAAGGTTGATTTTACGCAGTCCTTTCACTTGGCTTTCATCTATGTTATTTCCAAGTAATTTTTCCTCAAGAATCTTTTGTTCCAGTTGAAAGCATTTGAGGTCTTACCTTTTTTCCTCTTTGCATTTGTATATGCTTTTACCTAAAATTGATTTATCCTGGTCCCTTTCTGGTGGGTTCAGAATTATCATGAAGCTATTTCAGATTCACCAGCTCTGTGTACCTCACCCTGGCAAGAATTTGTTGTGCTTTGGCTTGTACTTACCGATTGTATTTTATTACTGAACCTGCTGATAGGCTTGAAGCAAGGGTTAGTCTCATTTATTAAATGGCAGCGGACTAGAGTTTGAAAGGAAAGATGAACAAGTTTTGATGATCTAAGAATATCCTACTTTTTTGTACTCAGACAAACTGAAGAGCAAAGAGGTTTAATTTAATGCAAAGCCTGGGTTTTGCTTCCATATGGGGCTTCCTCTAGACATTTGGAATCTTTTTTTTTTTTTTTTTTTGAGACTAGGTCTCGCTATTTTTGCCTGTGGAACCGCAGGCTCTCGTTGCCTGGGGTGCCACCGACTCAAGCAATCCCCAGCCTCAGCTTCCCAGGTAGCTGGGATTACAGGCGTGCGCCACCACCCCCAGCTATTTTTTTGGAACTAGGTCTTGCTACGGACCCCAGGTGGGACTTGAACTGCGATCCCTAGCCCCGGCCACTTCATGGGCTGAAGCTTACAGACACAAGCCATCATGCTCAGTGACATTTGGAATCTGAGCAAGAAAGGCGTACCACTGGTTACAGGGGCAACTGAGTAAGGGCGGAGATCAAGTTAAACCTATGAACTAAATGAAAAAAATATTGTAATATCTGCTGCCACTATTGGGGGAGATAAACTGGTATCACTCCCATGATCAGTGATAGTCAGCTTCGTATAATGGGGGCATGTCATCATTTTCTTCAGTGTCTGTCATATTATGAATAATTCATTCCAAGTTTTTTTTTGATAATAACCTCTTTTTGTAGACTATAAACTGAGGCATGCAGTTGCTCTTAAAATGTGTGCCTCTCTGCTTACCACTGCTGATTAATGCTAGTGTGATTTGTGTAGTATTTTAGGATTTCATTACTATTACCTCACATGTGCATTTAGAACTTTGATTCTGCACATGAGTTGTATCTTTAATTCTGAGTATAAACTGAAGGTGAAATAATTTTTTTTTTTTTTTTTTTGCAGCTGGAAACAATGTGGAGGTAGATGAGTCTCTGTTCCAGGAAATGGATGACTTGGAGCTGGAAGATGATGATGATGATGATCCGGACTATAATCCTGCTGATCCAGAAAGCGATTTGACTGACTAATGGACTAATCCCGTCTGCAGAGAGGCTTGACTGCCACAGCATCTGTGGCTTTGCTGAGAGGGTGTTGATTTTCCTTTCTTTTTTTCTAAGAAAAAATAATTTTCAGGAGAATATTCTTCTGACAGCTTTCATCATTGAACTTTAATAAACTGACTTTAAAATTTCAAATATAAATTGTTCAATTCCTCTTATTGGTGAGAAGAAGATCATATACTTAGAATCATTTAGTGCTGGAGAGAGATCATACTGATAATACCCAGTCTTGAAGATTAACTGATGCTGTGCTCAGATGTGGGTTTATATACCAGGATTTGGAATTTCTATGTTGGAGTGAGGGTTCTTGGATTCTAGTGTTGTTCATATAAAATATTAGAAGATTGAAGTGAATAGAATATTAAGCCTCTTGAATTCTAGGCTTTGGGCACAATAAATGTAAGTCTTAGAACTGGAAGTCCATATTATAGTCAGGAATACAATGGACATTAGCCTTACAGCACCGTATGAATCAGGATTTTTGAAGTTATTAAAAAGGTTTGTAGTCCTAGGCCTTGTCGATGTAGGCTAATAAGCACTGAGCCTCTTTGTGAATTGTAAAACAAAGCGCATGTCAATAACAGGTGATTTTGATACACATTTCTGATTAAGAACCAGGTTTTACTGTTAAGTCTGTTCCTGTACTTTTCTAATTAACCATTGAGATGGGGTCTGGATTCTTGGTGGTTGTATACTGTCTGAAAAAACCACACAGTCACATCCCTGCCGCACCTGAGACCTTCATCATAATTTGGGATTGTTGATTTAGGGTTCCAGGAAGAAAAGTGAGGTTTCATGCCCAATACCCCGTCATTGCAGTTTTAGAGGATTAAATCTTAACCCCAGTGGAAATCACTTGTGCTTTTACAAATAACTGTCTCTTCTGAAAACACATGCCACATACCCACGGACACAGCAGTATCAACCCTGTGTTTATTTTTGGAATAAACTTACCTTATAAAAATCTAATTACTGCTGTACCTTAACCAGCCCTTTAGAGGGCATCTTAGGCCCAGCCCTTCTGGGCTTCTCATGGCTCCAACCGAATTGGCCTAAATACTCTTTCTTCTTGAGACCTTCCCAACACTTAGAAGGTGACAACTGGGCTTTGACGACAGCTTTCTCACTTTTGCTGCTCCACCCAATTCATCTGCCCCCACAATTAAATGATGATAAAGAAATGATACTGCTATAGATGAAATGTTTATGTTTATTCTCTCAAATGCATATGTTGAAATCCTAACCCCCAAAGTGAAGGTATTAGGAGCTGGGACATTCCAAAGGTGATGAATGGGGTTCGTGCTCTTAACCAGAGTCTTTTGAAAATGCCCTTACCCTTTCTGCCAGGTGAAGTTGCAGTGAGAAGACAGGCAAAGGCCCCCCCACCCCCTACTCCCCCAGGTACTAATCATAATCTTGGACTTCTCAACCTCCAGAACGGTGGGGAATGAATGTCTTGTTTATAGGCTTCTCAGTCTCTGGCACTTTATTTTGTTAAAGCAGCATGATGAGAGTAAGACAATACTCCATTTTCTGCTTGCCATTATGTCGTCAAAAATTTACTTTTAATACTCAATAGGGGAAAACGGGCAGCAGGGAAATAACTACTTGAGTTCCCTTGAGTTTCCCCTGAGCCTTCTCTCAGAAAGAAATTGCTCTTCTAGTCCTTCCCTCCTAGGCCCAGATGTATACAATCATGGGACACAAAACCACAGGTGCTGGTCATAGGGTCTAATAGTGGAAGGGTATGAAAAACACTCGGTAACTTGTTTAACCTAGAGGAAAGCACTGCCCTCTTGATGAGGAAAATGAGTGCATTGTATTGAAAATCCTGTGCTCACTTGTTCCATCTAGCGGTCATCATGTTTATTGCATCTTAAACACCAGTTAAATACTACTTGGCTGCTGTGAATAGTTCCTGAGACAAAGGGAAACCAAAAAACAGGAAAGCTTATCCACTCTCCTGGTCACTTTTTAAAGTTTTCCCTCCTGTTCACAACGTCCTGCTGTTGTTTGCTCTTGGGTATCCTCAGCTAACTTGTAGAGTGTGTGTAACCAGAATTTATAGATGTTTCAAGACTAACTGAAGGAGGATTGCACTGCTATATTGGAATCAAAACTCAGGTTATAGTATTTTGATACTAGGATTTTGTGGTGCTGTGATTAACTATGTTGGGCTTTGCACTCATCTAGACAGGGCTGATCTCAGGCAAAATCCTGACTTCCAGGTGACAGCTTTTTTTGTATTTGATTAAAAACAAGCAAACCGAAAAACAAAACAGGCTCTTGTTCCTTGGAATCTGGCCTCTCTTAGCTTGCCTGCCTAATTTTCCCTGCTTCCTATTTTTTCCATATAAAAACGACTTAATTTAAACCTCATCCCACTTCTGATTTAGATAAAATCTCAGAAGGGATTCCTTCTTTTCAATCTCTTGAACATCTCCTAAAATGAGAACTAAGGAGTGAGATCAGGATCATGGAGTAGGAGGCCTTCCTTCATTCTCTCCCCTTGTGTTTATGTTGGGTCAATTCTCATTGCCAACTGTCTTGCAAGTAGCCTGGTCAGGACACCATTTGTGGTGCACAGGCATCAGGCTCACCAATCTGCATGGGTTCTTTACTAGTTCAGCAGTTACACACAAACACCAGACAGAGCAGGGAGACAGGTAAGCCCCCTCGTCCCCCAGGAATCTTGATGCTCCTTTTCTGGGCTCTCTGACAGTCTCACGTTCTCTGTGCTCTCTCTCATGCTCTTGTTCTCTATCATGCACTCTGTGCCCTTTTATCCCCTCTCTCCTAGCCTCAGGTGTGCACACCTGCATATGTGCACACCTATTGAGCCACACCATCATGAGGAGGGCACAATATCCCAGGTGCTGGTTATACAGGTGAATGGAGGGGAAAGGCTGATCAACTCACCCTACAGTTTACAAATCACTGCCCCTCCAAAGCTGTATTAGAGTGCTTCTGCAGAACACTTGAGGGGTCAACCCATCTGTGAACCTGAAAGTGGGTGCTCTGCAACTCAGAGGAGGCTATGGCTTAATCAGGGAATGGCAGCAGCAGCAGCAGCACTCCCTTGCAGAGCAAGTGGAAAGTGAAAAGTTGCCTATGCTTAGGCCATACCTGAGGACCTTGTTCTAGAGCAAAACCTGGATTTCTGAGGAGGGAACTCTGACTGGGGAGAGGAAAACACACAAAGACAACAAAGCAAATAATTTCTTGTTGTCTACCTTAGAATTCAGCAATCACTCATGAACCTCTGGGACAACTCCTCTTGGAGATCCCTAACACCTGATATGTACACACAAAGCCACAGGTACTGATCCTATACCACCCTCCACTGCCAGCAGCTCTTTGGGGATGCATGTTCCAAATGGGTTTGTCTGTTCTGATGCGGGAAGCTCCAAAATGATGCCACAATACCACCACATGAAAAACAAAAGTAAGGTTTCTAATTGCCAAACCCACAACACTAATAGAAAATAAACAAAATCAGTAAGTTGTTCACTACTTCAAATGAGATACAGAGACACATTTCACAAAGCACTCTACTATGGAGGAAGCTATCACAAAAAAAAACAAAAAAAGATAATTTTACAGCAACCAACTCAAAGAGAAATAAAAGGTATCCAGATTTAGAAACTGTCACTATTTGCAGGTGATATGATTTTAAATAGTTTCCAAGGAATCCTTGGCATGCGCCTATAAGTTGCAGCCTACGAAGCTGCGGCGGGGACTGGGGATTGCAGTTTGAACCACAAATATGCTTTATAAGTAAAAGGGGCAAAGTAGTGAGACCTAGTTCAAAAAATTGGCTGGGTGTGGTGGCGTGCACCTGTAATCCCAGCTACCTGGGAAGCTGAGGCTGGGGATTGCTTGAGTCTTTGGTATCCCGGGCAACATGAGCCTGCAGTTCCATGGGCAAAAATAGTGAGACCTAGTCTCAACAACAAAAAATTTTTTTCCAAAGGATCCATCCCAAAACTGTTAAAAATAAGGCAACCTGGAACCAAGGGATTAGTTCCCTCATTTCTGCTTGTCTCCACCAGGTAGATAGGCCAACCAAGCCCCTGGAAGACTCCTGTAGCCTCTTTCTGGTTGGGTTGGGGGAAACTGCCCCGGCATGCGGACCAGTGGGGTGGGAGTGGTTATCACCCCCTCTGGTTTACTCCAAATCTAGTAAATCCTCACCAGGAACAACGGAGTCACCAACTCAAAGGCAAATACACATGAAAATGAAGGTGAGGAGAAAGAACCAGGCCTGGGACAAGAGATTATTTCGGATCCATTGGACACAGGGCTAAGAGACCAACTATAGTGACAAACTGCTACAGAAAAACACCCACAAGGTTTCCACAGATGGGAACAAAATTCCTGATTCCGAGATGCCTTCACTGCAAGCTGAGCACCCTCCTATTCCATGGGGAGAAGAAGGCCACAGAGTTGGGGTAGCGGCCCCATGGCCAGCTGTACCAACCATCCACCAGTGCCTATCCGATCAAGAAAATTTATATGCAGACACCGGCTGGGAGAAACACTCCAATGCCAGTGACTGAACTATAAAGCAAAGAAGCAGCAAAACATGACAGAAACTGGGTTGGAGAGGATGACCAGTAAGAATGAGGAGGCACTGAAAGAATCCAAACATGTACGAACTAGCTACCTGCAATAAAGATACTCCTGGAAAACTAAGCACTGGCCGCTCTGTCCAAGGAGAAGACATCTTCACCTGGGAAAAGGATATTATTCCAGGAAAGAAAAGGAAGAATCCAATGGGTTAAAAATTGACCAACAGCTGGCACTGAAAGAGGAGATGAGTGGACAGAGGCAGGGACAAGGCAAAGGGGAGGGGGAAAAAAGGGGAAAAAAGGTAAATAAATCTTACATAATAATAAAAAAATTTAAAGAAAACTGTTAAAAATAATCAACAATTTCAGTAAGATGGCAAGATACAAACTGCATACCAGGAACCCATTTACATGAATAAGGAAACACCTGAAAAAAAAGAACAACTTTTGCCCATTCACAATAACAGTAAAAAATGATACTTACGAGTAAATTAATTCAGGAAATGTAAGAGCCATACAAAGAAACCTTACTGAGGGAAAGCAAACAGACAAATGGAGTGATAGACAGCATTCTGGTTTGGTAAAATTAATATTAAAATGTCAATATTAAAAAAATTTAATCAGTTATCAACTTAACGATATAGTGATTAAACACAATCCTCATGTAAATTCACACGTATGTTTTATAAGTAAAAGAATCTTAACATTTGTTTCAATAGTTTGACTCTTAAGTGCCCAACTATAAATCTATTAATTTTTGTCCTACTTGCTTCTTATGGCTGTGGAACATCTTCAATGTGTGGGCTAATGCTTTTCCTCAAATTTGGAAAGTTTGAGTCATAATTTCTTCAAAAGTTTTTTCTACTTTCTTTTTTTGTTTTCCTTGTTTTTATTTTTGGTATAATGGCTATTTTTCTCATTAACTCTGAGTCTTGTTAATTATTCTGAGTCTGTTAATTAACTCTGAGTTTTGTTAATTATTCTGAGTCTGTTAATTTTTGTTATATTTATTTTATTATTGAAGCGATACTGGTTTACAACGATGCGAATGTCTTCTGTACAGTAGGTTCCCTTTTCAATTTAGCAATCGTTTCTTTTTCATTGAAGAAGCTTTTCAGTTTGATGTAGTTCCATATGTTATGTATCTTTGATGTCATTGTTTTGCATTTTTGATGTCTTATTATTTATATCCTCTTTGTTTTACATAATTCTCTTGTGTCATAATTTTAGGTAACGTTATCTTTCTCATATTGCAGTCTCCACTTTTGCTTTAGGTGATTGGTTCACTACTTTTACTGAAAATTTAAATTTTCTAGTGAGATGTTTTCTCTTTTACATGTTTTTATTTGGTGCTTCTTTTCAGTTTAGAGAAATACCTTTAAAATTCCTTGTAATACCAGTTTAGTGGCAATAAACTCCTTTGCTTTTCGTTTGTCTGGAAAACTCAATCTCTCTTTCAATGTTGAATAACTGAAAAGAAAAGACTTTTTGGTTCTATGTATCTTTTTCCTTTCAATATTTTCCCCCCTTTAGTCAGAGTTTCATATATTTGTTATTCAAGACACTGTAAAGACTTTATATGAATAGTAATTTAATTTGTGATTCAGAAGCATTCTTGTGTTTGACCCTAAAATAAAGCAAATAGAGTTATTTTCTGTCAGTTGTTTTTAAAACTCGGTTTAATTTTTTTGTTGAAAAACCTTGCATTTACTAGTGCCTTCTTTAGAGCTGTAAACTTCAAAGAGACGTTTAGCTTTCCACGGCTCCTTACTCTTCGTGACATGTCTGCTCTCTGGAAGATTTACTGGTGATGGGAACTGCTTTGAGGTTGTGGGACTGCATCAGTCACAGTGCGTGGGAAAACATCAGAAGGGAACAGACACGTTGAACCAGACAGTTCCATGTTCTGTTATATTGGACATAAGATAATTTTTCTGTTAATTGGACATAAGATAATTTTTCATTTTTCTAAAACAAATTTGTACTAAAAAAACTTGGAATTTCTGTGGATTTACTTTTTAAAATTAACCTTGTCCTTGACATTCAGCTGTAGCATCGCCACCTGGTGGCCAAGGAGACGTGTTGTACGCTGTGTGGTTGGAAACTTGTAGTTAAGTTTCTCCAGTTTGTGGCCTGGAGTGTGAATCTTGTGACTCTGTCTCTGGCCCACGAGAGACGCCACTTCCTTCTTTACACCTGTTTGCTCTCGTCCAAAGGTTGCCAGCACTGGCCCGCTGACAATTCTGCCTTGGGCCGCTCTCTTCTTAAACATAACAATGAAGTGCCATCGCCTGCCTCAGGGAAAAGTACCAGACATGACTGAGGGCATGCACTCCCCAGTCTGAAAGCTCCAAGCCGGGCCTCTCTGTGGCCTGGGAGGGAGTCGCTCAGCCCTGGCCAGTGGGGATGGGCTTCCTCTCCAGTCTCCAAAGGCCTCTGGCCACAAGGTCGGTTCTCTTGGGAGCCAGCACCACCCCCCCCCACCCCCCGCGGAGATGAGGCCTCATTGGCATGAGAGAAGAAAGTCCACACCAGACTCCAGGGGTTAGGCAGCTGTTCAGGCTCTGTGCAGAGACCAGTCTGATTTTTAAATTTTTTTTGGTGAATATTTTCCTG
>PVHY01025310.1:0-18574 GCA_004024945.1 Uropsilus gracilis
CATGATAATTACCCTCACGCGGTCACTTCTGCCTCTCACTGAGATAATGCACCCACTACTCATTAGATGCCCCTCCCCTTGGAATGTTAAAGTAGCTTGTTTAACAATATAAAAATGTGGCCCGAAAACCTAGAAAAAAGCAGCAGATTCCTCGCTCACTAAATTCGTGTCTGTGACCATCATTCGCCTGCCTGAGTTTCCGGTCCGTAGCACTGAACCCAATGGAAGCTCATAACCACCAGACTAGACCCCGCAGAGCTTTGCCTTCTAATATCAACAGGCATTACCCTGCTATCCAGCTGGTAGCAAGTTAAGGTGAGAAAGTAAACCATCCTGGCTATGACCAATTCCAAAGGAATTACCTCACAGGGATTCACGAGAAAACCAGGACAAGTGAAGACAAATCAAGGATGACCAGCATCAATATAACAGAAGCACTGATTTTAGACACACACTAGCTAAAGAGAAGACTCCGCTGCCCTACTGGAGTTATTGTAATCAGGGTATTACTTAAGGAAGCAGAAAATTAAATCTATCTATGCCAGATCATACCCACAAACTGCCAGACAAGAAACGTAGAGGTAACTGATTCTCGAAACCTGACGATGGCATTGATCTTCACTCCATACTTCCTATGTTTGTGTTCTCCTCCATATTCCTCAGTTCCCTTCAAACATAAACATATATGCCAACTTCTGGCTGATGGATTTGGCACAGGTGTGAGAGCTGGTGCATGACCTTACAGCTCTTCTCACCACCTCCTGCCAAGGATGTAGCCATTTCAATGGTAGTCCCAGGACAGAGCATCTCAAGTAGTTACCACAAAGTGGGCATCTTCTGAATGACATTTGAATGACATTCACTTGTTGACAGACAAAAGGCTGTACTTATATCTTGACTATTATGACCAATGCTGCAGTGAATATGGAAGTGTATAGATCTCTTTGAGATTCAGATTTCATTTCTTTTGGGTATAGATGTTGGCTGCCAGACACAAGTACGAGAAATGAACTGACGAGGAGAGATGGCCATGTAGGACTGCTGATCATATGGTTATTCTAGTGTTAATTTTTTTAGTAACCTCAGTACTGTTTCCATGGTGGCTCTACCCATTTAAACAGCCACTAACAGTACACAGGGTTGCCTTTTCTTCATATTCTTGTTCAAGCTAAAACAAAAACAAACAAACAAAAACCTTACTCATAAAAAGAGTACAATGGCAACTATCAAGAGCCAGGGGATGGGAGAAATTGGGATATCTTGGCCAAAAGATACAAAATTCCAGTTATAAGATGAATTAGTTCTGAGTATGTTATGGACAACACAGTGCTTATTGTTAACAATACTGTATTATATACTTGAATGTTAGTAAGAGAGCAGAGATTTAAATGATCTCACCATAAAGAGGAAACGATAATTATGTGACATGAAAGAGGATTAAGGCTAAGTTGGTAATCATCCTGCAAAAATATATGTGTAGCCAATCAGCTCATCGCACCCCTGAAACTTACAACAAGCTCACATGTTCATTACATCTCAATGAAGCTGGAAGAAATAACATGAAAAAGGAAGAGAGTTCTTTTCTGAGTAAAAATAAACTGGAATGTGTTAAGTTGCTGATATCTCAAGGTTAATTTACTACAGCAGTATTGCACATCCCATCACGATAAATCCACTGTGTCAGGATCACAGGGGAAGCATACAAACATAAAAGAATGGAGTGTAAATCTGTGTCTTTACAAACTTAGAATAATCTGATTAGCAGTTTTGAAAAATACTGTCACAAACACTGTTAGGCTAGTTTCAATCAGCCTTCTACTCAGCTTCCTCTCCAGATCCTACCATTCATACATATGTAGAGAGAAAAACGCACAGTTGTTGAAGCTATGCCAGAGATGTTCTAACACGGTGCAGCAAGGAACAGGCACTTGAATACCAGTTTTGCTGTTTTGTACAAGTGCCTACTGTGGTACTGAGGAAATTGTTTAATTCCTTTGGGCCCACGGCTTCTCATAAGGAAATAAGAGTGAAAAATACCTTCCATGTCTGGGGTGATGGGACTTGTTCTCTCTTTGACTGGAGTACTGAATAGAGAAATGTATACATTTGCAAAACTTAGGAAATCTTACAAATAAGATACATAGATCTCACTGATCATAAGTCTTACAACAATAAATAAAGCAATGCCTACTTGACAAAGGCAACATGAGATCTGAATGCAAGAACAATGGTGAACACTAAGTGTGATGTTCGGCATCTTCTGGCTATCTGTCTACTCCTAGAGAAGAACAGTCAAAATTATGTTTCTATTATATGTTATGAGCTGTTTATTATGCATCACTATCAGAGTATCTCCCATTGTTATACATACCTAAAGTAGAGGTTGACTGAGAAAGCCAAGAGGAGGACCCAGACTAATTTAGGTTATAGACTACTTTTTCTAGGTGTATTTCTTCAAGAAGTTTTAAGTGTATTCATTCTCTTTACCAAAAGTATTTCAAAAAATAAATTTCATACTTACTCTGCAAGTTTCTTACATAATGTTTTGGATTCATACCTCAGCTTATTCATGACTTTAATTTTGCAAATAGTGCATGCTCCAACACACAATATATATATTGTTACGCTTTTGCTATAATTAATCAAGCAAAAAATGAGTATTATACTTCCTAATGACAACTTTGTGCCTGCAAAGAAAACCCCACTACAATGTTAATACATCTATATGGCGGCCTGCATCAAAATGCACAACCCTTAATTCTAATTTCAAGCTTTAATTGCTATAGGCCATAATAATAAAGGATTTTTTAAAAAATATATACTTTATAATCTTTCTCTTTAAGCAATGCAATATAGTAAAATGATATATGACACACAGAATAACAGGATAAAGAATATCAAAGATTAAAAATGTGTTTGGAGAGACAAATTAAGTTGCTACAAATTTTAATTTACTGGAACTCAGGAAAATGCACTTAGCAATAATAGACTTTAAGAATAAGACAAAAGTTTTTGTTGTAAGAAAGTGTGTAATAGCACATAGACTACTCCACCAGGAAACATGGCAGTATTTATTTAGCTGCTCTTCAGTACATGGTCCCGTGCTAGAAGTCCTGGGAATGCAGACAATAAGAAAAGCAAGAGTCCTAAGAGGTATCTACTTCACTCAGGGGATATTGCCTAGAGTTAGACTTTTGATGAACTACTGATCTGTCTGCAGAACTCAGAACAACAATGGCAACAGCCAGCTCTGAGATTAAAAACCTTAAAATAAAATAAATTATAAATGTGCAAAATCATCTCACAGAGCTAAATGACACCTGGGTAACAGGAAGATTTGACAGCAGCAAAATGGCTTGTATTAATATTTGAAGTGAAGTGTGGTTATCAAAAGAGATGAGCAGGAGGGAAGAGAGACAGATTCTAGCAAAGAACGGAGGCAAAGAAAGGTCAGACATGCACCCAAAGGTCTCTCCGCCCATGGAGAAAGCCAGTTCTGTGGAAGGGAGAACTCAGAGCTATGAGTCTGGGTCATCCCTCAGCTCTCCCTCTTCATCTGTGAGGTTCCCCCCCCCCCGTATGTAATTGTAATAGGTCTTTTCAAGTAATTCCCAATCATCATGGGAATTACTTCTCGCTATTACCAACTTCATGCACATGTTTTCATTTCTCAAAAGGAGTTGATACAAATTGTCTTTCCCACAGGAGATAGAAACAGAGTGAGCATCTATTACTTTCATATACTTTATTATTTCTTGTTTAAATTCTCCTAACTCCAAAAGCTAGATAGCATTATCCTACAAATTTTAATTTACTGGAGCCCAAGAAAACGCACTTAGCATTAGTGTGACCCAAATGTCTGTTCTTCTTTAGTTTATAAACTGTAGGGAAAGTATTTTGTTTTGCTGCTGCTTCAGCGGTAACAACTCAGATACACAACTTAGCCCCTACTGAATATTTAACTCTCCCAAAAAAAGTCATTAAGGGATTATAAACAGGATGCAATTTATTGAAGGTATCGTCCAAAAAATCAAAAGGGTTTATACTGTGTATATACAGTCTTCATTAGACATCCCTCTTCTCCATGATTATCTCCCAGTTTGGGCACCAGTGATACCACCTGCAGTGGTACAAAGTAGCAGTCTGCTACAATTTAGATCTACCTTCCCTCGGATGCCCAATTTTTGATCCCTTAACGAATCAAAGGGCTCAGTCAAAGCAAAAATTCTCAAGGAACAATGCTGTCCTTGAGAAAGCAATTTGGGAGCCATTTTTCTCCACTTGAGTGTTTTCTTGCTGCCCACTGTCTATTCCACGTAGTATTTATTTCTTCAAAACATATTCAGGGTTCCTGTGAGGAAAAATTCTAGTGAATGAAGTTGTCTTCATTGCCTTAAAAGCAGTTAGTATTGTGAGCTCTCTTACCCATGTTCCCTCCATTTAACAGTGAGAGAATGTGTGTAGGAAAATACGATACATGTTCTAACCAGTCATTATTTTGGGGATTTGCAGGAGACTGAATTATTGGATGTGCAAAGCTGAAGGTCAGACAACACTAAATGTGAAGGATTCAGTGTGCTCCTTGTGTGTGTGTGTGTGTGTGTGTGTGCGTGTGTGTGTGTGTGCGTGAGTCATTCTGCAAGTCCCTCAACTCACTGATATACACAAAAGATGGGGATGCACACAGTACAACTGGGCACATGCTTCTCACAGTCATCCAGCATCAGTGTGCTCCTTAAAGATGGCTTACCCTGGAAATTCTCTTGAAGACCTCTACCTGGCATTTCCCCAGTGAATCTGTAACTTGCTACAAATGTTTCTTTCCATTTTCTTGGGAAAGGAAGCGGATACGGAAGGAAAAAAAGTATCTAGTACAAGACAGCAGCTGATCTAGAATGAAACTATGATGCACAGGATAACTTCTATAGGAATGAGGGTGAAAGGGAACCCCAGTAACTAGAGAGGTCAATAAAGCTGGTTGGACAATTTGGAAAAGAGTATGAAATTTCCCCCAAAATTTAAAAATTGAAAATCCATAAAATCCAGTCATCCCACTTCTGGGTATTTACCCAAAGAATATAAAATCATGAGTTCAAACAGATCATGCATGTTTATGCTCACTGCAGCATTCTTTACAATACCAAGAAATAGAAACAGCCCAACAATGGATAAGCTGTTTAAGAAAATGTAATATCTATACATCCACATATCCACAATGGGATACCATTCATTCATAGTAAAGGTGATACCTTGCCATCTTTGACAACATGGATGAAACTTGAGGGAATCATGACAAGTAAGAGTCAAAAGGAGAAAGACAAGTACTGTCTTATTTCACTCAACTGCAAACAGAAAAACAAAAGCGATGAAACAAATGCAAACAAAATGGTGTTATCAGAGGGGAAGGGCAAGTGGAAATAGGTCAGTGATTAGGTATTTGGTGGTGAATATGTATAAAAGACACAGCTGCTGAGGCAAGAAACTGTACAACTGAAATGTGTACACTGTTGTACGCCGATGTGAGCACAATTAAAAAAAGATAGCTGGAGAATGTGAAACAATAAAGAGAACCTCATGGATGAAAAAATAGGCACAAGCACTATTTATATGCTTTCCATGTTTCTCCCACTGAGGCATATTAGTCTCATCTGCTCATGCAACGTCTGTTTTTTTAATCCCTTGGGGGAAGAGACTGTCTCTATCAAAATTGCTCAGAATCATTTGCTTTTGCACACTAGTTTAATTTTATTATTCATGATGTGCTGATGATATCTCTAAATCTTCTCAAATCTTTGATTTTCCAATACTTAAATTTTCCTATTTAAGTTCTTCGACTAACCTTCCCTAATTCCCTCATGATTTCTCATTTTGAGAAGATGTGTAGAAGCCATACACATACATCAATCTCATGTAATTGTGATGCAGCTCTTCCTACGAAGGTTACAGTGGCCACACAATTAAGTGGATTCATCAGAGAAAGCAAAAACAAATGAATCTGTCATGGATGACTGCAGTCTGTAGCAACATACAGCTAGATACACAAGAAATTAGAACATTCCAGGGATATTGTATCACTTTTTCCCAAAATAAATCTGATCTAAGCTTAGGGTTATTACAGGTTATTTCTCTCCTTTCTTCTCCTTCCACATCCCCTCCTTTCCTTCTCTTTCTGCCTACCCTCTCCATAAAGCAGAAAGATAATGGATGTTGTGATCAGATGCGTACCTATGTGCTTGAGCATTACTCTCTGGTTAACCTTGAGGACGTAGCTCTCAGAACCTCAGCACCCACGACTGCATAATGGGATTGGCAACATAGACCATTCAGGACTGCTGTGCAGGTTACACAGCAGTGACACAGCGTATGCAAAGTGCAGAAAGTCCAGCAGAGGGACTATGCACGTGCTAAGTGGCAGCTGCCCTGAAAACAGTACTTACTCATGACTATCAGCAGTAACTAGGGTTGTGATGGCGGTAGTAGCAGCAGGAAAAAGCTTATCCACAGCACATGGCACTCTAACTAGATTTGCTTCCAATTATCATTAAAACATAGGTAAGTTGATCGTGGCTTCATTACATCTCTTCTACCCAGAGCAGAAGTCCCTGTGCACACCTGTCGGAGGGCCATCTACTCCAAGTTCTGCCTCAAGTGAACCATGCTCTGTAATTTGGAGGTGCACAGGACCTAGTAGCAGAGACCTTTCTAGCGGCCCAGAAACTCTTTTTGTTCAACTGAGCAGATTCTCTACCTCCCAGAATCTTCTATCCATTAATCCCAGTTTTGTAGCCCTTGGGGCCAAGCCAAATGAACCTAATCGCTCTTCTTCACGACAGCCCTTTGGATATTTGAAGAGCAGCATCATGTCTCCCCAGAGTATTCTCTTCTCCAAACTCTACATGCTGAAGTCATTTCTCCATGGCTTGCATTCCAGACTCTTCAACAGCCTGAATGTCAATGTAACACCAGGACTAAACATTCTAACAGTCCATGGCAGCGAGCAGAGGGCCGAACTCTCCACAGGCCCCACCGTGTGTTTATTCACGTGGCTGCATAAATTGCTGATTTGATCTGAAATTCATCAAGTGTACATGAAGTAAAAGACCCGGATCCATTGTGTGTGTGGGTGTGTGTGGGTGTGTGTGGGTATGGGTGTACATGGGTAAGCTGTACACATGTTTGTGTACTCCTCGCACTCTCCTACTAGAAAAGGTTTTTGTCAATAGATCTGATTGCACATGTGTATTATAAGAATTGAGGAAGCCTGAGTGTAAATGCTTAGAACAGTGTCTGGTCTGTAGAAGAAGTGAATGAACACTAGTTATTATTACTTTATCCTAAATTGAATCCTATTTAGGATTGGCCATTTACCAATAGTTGTGACAGATTCTCTTCTTCTTTCATCTTTTTAGTTATTATTACTATTTTATTATTATTCTAGCTATTATTTTTCTTATTTCATATTTTCTTATTTCATCTTTACAGGCACTGACCATCTGCTAAAAGTTGTGACAGCTTCTTGGGATACAATAATATATAAATTATGGCCTATACTCTTGAAGCTATAAGTGTCTTGAGAGAATAAACATTTCAGTGACAGATTAAGGACTATTTCACAGGTTCCTAATAGTGACAGGAGAGATGGAAGGCCAAGGACTATCAGGAAAATATTTCTAAATACAGTGAAACCTAAGCGCACAAGTTTTTTTGTTTTGTTTTGGTTTATTTTGTTTTGTTTTTGTTAATTTTGTTTTGTTTTACGTTTTTTAGAACAGGTCTTACTGTGTTGCCCATGGTAGTCCCGATCCTGCAAATTCAAGTGATCCCCAGTCTCAGCCTCCCAGGTAACTGGGATTACAGGTGCATACCACCGCACGCAGCTACTTTTCCGAGACCAGGTCTTGCTATGTTGCCCGGGGTAGTTTTGAACCCGCGAACTCAAGCGATCCCTGGCCTCTTGCCTCCCAGCACACCACCATGCCTGGCTCAGCACACAAGTTTTGAAGAATAAATTGGAAGGAAAATATAAAGGGGGTGGCTTGTTCTAAGCTGCGGGAAAAGTGAATGAGAAGATGATGATGCTATAGGCTTCTGGAGTCAAGCAGAGTTTGATAAAGTTCCCTGTATTTGCCTTCAGATAGAAATGTATTATAAGATGCCAAACATCCACTTCATAGGAACTTATCCCACTAGACTAAAGGCTTGTCCGCTTACATCTGAAATACAGCAACATGCATTGGGGTGAGAAATCTAATTGCAGACACCCAAGCTCCACAATGCCTAAGCTTTGTGCTTTTGAACATACAGCTCATCATCTGGCATTGCAGTTTCCTTAGCAGCAGAATGAGAGCAATGACACATAGCACTGAAATCATACCATACTTCCAGTAACTGGAGAGGATGCTGCCACCTCTATTTTCCATGTAGGACATGACATTTGAGAAAGGTATTGGCCAAATGAAGCACATAAGTACTCGAATATAAAAGAAGAAGAGTAAAAGATGTTTATCATGGCAAAGTAGTTACTGGGGGGTTGGTCTTGATGGTGAGAGAAATAAGGGCAAGGCGATGGGAAGAACTGACTGCTCTTTTCCAGTCCTTTGAAAAAAATACGGCTCTTATGTTACGGTCTGACTCAATTCCCCTATTTCTCCTACCAGAAACTTGTAAATACACAAACTTTGAGGGAACAAAGTCTTTACTTCATTTTATACATCTGCCACATCCCAAGCAGCTTTATCTGACAATTGATTATTTTGCAGCACATCCTTCAATGTTTTGCTTCTGTGACTCATCTGACTTAAAGAAATTAGACTGTCTGGGTGCATCTTCCCCCGTCCGTTGATGTAGGCAAAGGGGGAGAGCTCTTCAGATTGTAACCACACTTGCTAAATGAGGCTGCTTTTGATAAACATTTCTTAGTCAATCGAGAATTACTTGTAGTAAAGACTAAGTGATGACTGCATGTCATGCTGCAGAGAAATATTAATGCAATTTAGGCCAGTTAATGGATTCTGTTTTTACACTATTTTTCCTTCATTTTCTGTACCAAAATATCTTTTGAAGAGCTAAGGTGACAGATGTGATGTTTTTCCCTCTTCTGCTATTCTCACCTCTTTTCTAGGACTCCATATTCAGACACCCTCGTTAGCAGTAAAGGTTAGCCCACATTTATTGAGTATCTTCCACATACTTCTGTATATTAAAATATGGAGATATCCTGCCAATAATCACCAGTCTCTAGATATCTCTTGCAAAGAGAGAAGTGAGGCAGGTAGGAACAGGGGATAAGCACTGTGACAAGTAAAAACTGTAGACACGGACTCTCTGTGGGGAAGGGAAAGGTCAGAGGATATTTTTTCTAATATATTTGATTCCTTAGTTTAGTTCTGAAAAATGAAAGATAATGAGCAGCAAGATAGGTAGGAGGAGGCCGTCAAGAGAGAGAAATATGAACTTTTTGCTATTTCCTAGGCACCGAGTTACCGCCTTTCTAAGTTGTCATCAGTCTCAGAAGCGGGCGCAGATGTCACTATCATTGCGCATATGTGGAAACCAAGGCTCACAAGGCTAAAGGACCAGCCATGGTGAGGAAGGTCCATGGCCAGAGTTCAGCGGGCAGCTGACTCCCCAAACCCAGTTCCGCCACCTCCCTGAGATAAGCAGAGAAGACTGAGCGATGATGCGGGCATTGTGGATAGCAGTCACAGGACACACCTGCCACTGGGAACCAACATACCTCTAACAGTGGCCCGACAGACCCACCAGGGCACCGACGGACCTCCAGACAGGGGCACCTGGGGTGTGCATCTTCTGGCTCTCACCGTCCCCCACATCCCATCTCACCTGTGTCTCAGGATGGGACAATAACTGGTACATTCGATAGAAGTGTGTCCTTGTGTTGACAGCCAGGAGAAAGCTGGCTTGCAGTTGCAGCGGTGGCCATCAGCAGTCACCAGTCACGGGTTTTTAGAGGGAAACTGGAACGCAGATACTTCTGGTCAAACCTCCTCATTTCAGACATGAAGAAACGATGCAGAACAGGAAGATTTTGTGCTGACTCAGAATCCAGAACCTCAGTTAAGCAATTTTGACTTCCAATGAGTGAAGCAACGGGGGTGACAATGCCTCCCCTGACCCAGGAGGGAATTGTGTTCACAGGAAAGACAGCAGTCTGGTGCTCAAGGTGCTTGCATAAACCGCCACACCTGTTCTCCCACGCTCGCACCTCCAGGCTGTCCCAGTCAATGATAAGCACCTGTGCCTATCTGTCCGCTTGCCTCACTCACAGGAGCAAGACCCTGGATCTCTCTCTCTCTCTCTCCTGCCATCATCAACGCAATGTAAAGTCCCTCTTCATTTACAAGATTCTCTAATTTGTTCCTCTTTTTGCCGCCATTGCCATTCCCTACATCAGCAGCCCCTCTCAGGGTTAACCGCAGCTGCTTTCACGCACACATCCCTCCTCTCATCTGCTGGCAGCCACTGAAGCTCCCTACCAACAAACACAAGCAGCGAACTCCTGTTCAAAAAGAAAAGACTTCAACACCTGCCCATTGCATTGGAGCTATAATTCAGGATTTTCCCATCACACAAAGCCCCGTGTCTCTATATACTTCCCCAAAGCTCTATTCACTATTCACTATTATGAGTCTATTTTAGGTCCTCAATTGCTCCAAATCCCATTTTGCTTCAATGGTCTTTCAAAGTCTATTCCTTCTGTGGTTTTCTCTACCGACACCTAATCTAACTCCTCAGCATATTTTCTAACTCAAAAAGAAAACCTTTAAGGAAGCTTTCACTCCCATCTCCTTGCCACCTCTCCCATATAAATTAGTTCTCCAGTAATAGTCCCTTGTGAAATCTAAGTCATTATATCACATTTAGTTATTCATTTATTAGCAAACTACTTGACTTGGAGTAAGCTATTCCATTCTCCACATTTTGCCATCTCTCTGCAGATGAGTTTGGGAAGGCTCTTTCCTTCATTAGCCTTTACAACCAGCACCGGGGGTATTGTGTCTGCCCCATGACTATGTGAAACAGTACACCTGTTCATGTGTAAGTGTGCACATCTGGGCCTAGGAGAGAGGGGATAAGGGGTGCAGCGGTCATAAGGAAGCACTAGCATGTAGGATACGAGAGAGAGAAAGAGAGTGAGGGGGGTAAGAGAGAGAGAGAACATAGAGAGAATGAGAGAATGCCAGAAAGAGAGGCCAGAGAAAAAGTATGAAGATTCCTGGGATTTTGGGGGCTCACCTGCCTCCCAGCCCCGCCCCCACCTCTTCCCCTTCCCCTTCCTGGCCCTGGTCTGCCCTGCCTGGTGTGCCTGTTTAATTGCTAGAACCAATAAAGAGCCTATGCAGACTGGTGAGTTGGATGCTTACAAAACAATTGGCAATGAGGATGGTTACTTTCCTCTCACCTATAAAACGGCATCAGAGTATTTACTCCCTAGAGTACTTGTAAGGGTCAACATTAAAGCAGTTAGCACATGTTTCCTGAAGATCTGTAAACAATGTTATTCTTAAATTCTATTCATATTCCAAAATGGCACTCTCTTCAATGGAGAATCAATCATGGCTTAAGATCTAGAACTAAAACTGGAATAGAGAGACGTTTCTGGAATACCGTTCCCAAGAATGGAACTCTTGAGCCACCGCTGTATAACAGTGCAGTCCAGTTTAACGCACTTGTGTTCTATAGAATGACCACCATTAGCTCTTTGCCACCGAAGAGGCCACTGACCAGGGAGCCAGAAACACACCCAACTGGATAGAGCATTGAGACACTCCCAGCTTAGGCCATGTAAATGCGACTGTGTTAAACTAGAGACAGTGACGAATTTTAGAGACCTTTCTCCGTGGAGCAGGAATGATTTCTGTCTTTATCTTTTCAGCACCAATTGTCAACATTTCAACATTCATAAAAATTGAAGCACATAGATTTCTTAAATCCTGTTCTTCCAAATTGTGGACTATTTGCAAAGCAAGACAGTACCAATCTTGAATAATCTTTCCAATGGTTCTCCTGGCGGGCAAATACATTTAAATGTACCTATTCACAAATTGAAAAAAGAATGTAAATGTATGCACATGGGAAGACTGGAATAGCCTTCTTCCAGGCCTTTTAATAAGCCCGTCTCTTCATCTATACAGCAAACAAACTAGAACGGAAATCAGAAGCAGCCCTGTCATTCTAAGCATCTACTAGATGTCTTAGGACATCCATGTCTTCTAGAAAAGTTGTCTGGGTTTTGCAAACCAGGTTATTATTTTTTTAAGCACTGAGGAGGTCGTTATCTTAACTAACCTCCAATGGACTGAAACTTTTGGTAAAGAATCATTTTTGGAATGTAAATAATTGGCATCATTAAATTCACTTAGTAAACAAGGGACACTTGTGCCCTGTTCAGATTTAAGCAGATGATCCATCTGCTCTTGGTTTGGAGATTCATTCATTCAGTAAGCATGTTTCATGCATTTACTATTCATGTATTCATTCTACAAATATTTACTGAGCACTTACCATATGTCTGGCACTGTATTCGATGCTCATGATGCGGGAGTGAATGGAGAAAGGATGCATTTCATCCTCCTTGAGTTTGCAGCTTGGTGGGGTGAGATGACCAATAAAAACAGATAAGTAAAAATAGGCCGTGCAATTTCCAGGAGGCATCTGCATCACAAACAGAATACAGTCATCTAAGGGGTGAGAGAGTGATGGCCCCTGAGGATTAGAGGGTTGAATGGGTGTCTCTGTCTATGGGAGATTCAGGGAGGTTCTGGTTAAATAGGCAAAAAGAGATAGAAGTCATGCATCATGTGTTGGTCAGCAATCACAGAGGGCATGAGTCTAGAATGTACTCTGTCTTGAACAACATCGAGTAGGGATATGTGACTTGAGTGATGAAGGGAGGGATTGCCAGGCTAGCCATGGAGTCAGGGCAGTTCATGTTGCATCTTCAAGGCTGTGGAGTGGAGGTGTGCCTGAGGCAACTGTCCTTAGCACCAGTAAGTACAGAGAATGCCCTTCAGAATGTGCACATTATATGCTATTTTCGTATGCCTTCCCCTTCCTCTCTTACCTTCTCTGCTTTTCATATCTTTTCCACCTGCCTTCCCTCTCTTCCTTCCTCTCATCCTGCTGTGAATATTGATTGTGTGCCCTTATGTTGCAGGCACTGTGTCTAGGAGCTGATGGATGCTCTCTGCCTTAGGTGTAGAGGGAAAGTCTCTCTTTGCCCACAATCATGCCTCTTCCAGTCATACCAGAACTGGTAAGCCAAGGGGACAACCCTGAGTCAAGCATCAACAGGCTGGAATCCTAGCTCCATTGCTTACCAGTTGGATGAGACTGGGCAGTACGCATTATTTCCTTGTTGTCTCAGTTCTCTCATCTGCAAAATATGGGTAATAACACATACTTCAAAGGAATGTTTGGAGAATTGCACATTTTACCTCTAAGCTGATGAGCAATATTATTACATTATTATTTTTGCTTGCTTGCCTCTGCTCCTAAACTGCAAAGTAAAGGCATAGTTAGAAAAATCTGATGTGATGCTGAAATGGCCTTATCTCCTCTGATGTTCTAGAATAATGTACTCATAATTATGTCATATAACCCATGGGACCTAACAATTCAAGTTGACCCAGAATGGAGGCAATATGGGAACACATTTCTGCCTGTGGAAGGTGTATTAATCACCCCAGCTCTTTACCTGTTCCTGGAGTCACACCCTTTGTCATGCATCTCTGTACTTTCTCCCACTAAAATAAAGCATACTATGTTTCTTGACTTCTTAACTTTTGATCTGGTTGTGTGATTTGCTCTAGCCAACTCAATGAGGTAGAAGTGTTTCCAACTTTCAGGCCACATGCTCATTTCTGCCTGACACCATTACAGTTGCCATTATCATGAGAATATTCCCCCACCTAGTCCTAGGACCAAGAGGGGAAAATAAAGAAAGATGAGCTGAGCTGCCTCAATCCAGGCTAGACCAGGTAACCCCAGAAAAACCAGAGATGTATGATAATAACATTTTTTAAACCACTGAGTGCTGAGGGCATTCATATCCTAGTATTATTGTAGTGCTTGCTAACTGATAGGGTGGCTTGGATTTAACTGACACTTTTTCATTGACATTCATCAGATATATGCAATGGACTTTTATATTTAATGTACCAGGAGGGTCTCATGTCCGTCTTAGGAAAATTGCAGTGTAGGTGAGGGGGGAAGGCAAAGAATGCTACTGAAGAGTTGAAGACCTTCTGTTTCAGAGATAAGGGATGCAGGTCAGAGCTGAGCCGCAGATGACTTGCTGTTGCATCTAGTGGTGGAAAGGGGAATGGCACCCTTGAGATGCTTTCATTTTCATGAACGGAATTTAAAAACTCCAGAATCTGCTCAGGAAGGATCCCACCCAGAGTTGATTTTGGGTAATCTAGGGGAACTGAGTTTCAGAGAAAGGGAGTCTCTCACGCAAGATGATTCGATGGAATTGTGATAGATCTAGAACACGAGCCCAAGAACTCTTGAGTCCCCACAACTGACACATCTAATTCTAGATGATGCTGAACAAGTTTTACATTGTCAATAAATTCCGACCTGCCGTAACATCCCCCGGCAGGAGTTTTATTATTAATACCAGTTAAGGAAAGATTAATCTCCATAACTATTATAATTCATTATTGTAACATGACTCCTCTCTTACTCAGGTCATTTAAGATATGGTAATAGCCAGGCCTCCTAATTAATAATAGCAATTAATACCTTTCATTGATTGAACCTCTTGTCTAGCACAGAGCTCACTGCTATAGGTATGTGGGCACATTTATCCTTGTAACAATCTAGGCACAGATAATAAGCCCCATTTTACAGAAGTAGAAACTGAATCTCATGAACTCTGTCTTTGCCCACACCTTATAGACAGTAACTGACAGGAGCAAAAACCAGACACAGAACAAAGAGCTGCAATCTTCCCACTTTTCTCTGCAGACACATTCATGGGACTTTGCATCAGAAATGTTTGATTCAGAAGTGACATCCCCATGGTGGCGTCTTTCTTGGTCTTTTTCCCTCTGTTGTCAGGGGGCAGGGCTGGGGCCCACCACCATGGTGAGAAAAGCATTTCCCTGCATGGATCCTGTGTTACTCTTTTACACTAGTCACCCATGGATGCCTCTAGAACCGGATGCTTTGATGGAGCCTGGGGGAGCTTAGAGCTTCTAAGTGAAAACAAGGAACTCACTCAGCAGGGCCTGGCTATCTTCAGAGTCTGAGGAAAGGTGCATCAAAGGAATAAGAGGCTAGCTGCTTTGATGGAGGAACCAACAGGAAATCATCAGGCTCGTGCTGACAAGGACAAAGACAAGAAAAGGCCCACTGGGGCCTCATCTCTGTCTGGACTGGAACAGGCAGGAAGCTGGGGGGACTGTTTAATCCTGACTCCAGAGCAACCATGAACCATGGCTTCCTCCTGTATAGAAGAACAAGGTGAAGGAAAGGTGAGGTAAGTTAAGATAAACACCCAAACTTCTGGCTGCCTTCATGAACTGAATCTTTTAATTTAAGCTGTCAGTAGGTTCTTTTTTCTCTTTTCCTTTTTTAATCTAAACTGTAATCACACAATACTCCACCCAAATGCTCGATATGGATTTCTAAGACAGATCCTAACATAGTCATAAAAAAAATCCCCTCTGAAATGTGCACTTTGTACTGTGTCTATGTGTAGGTGTGTTTAAAATGTCACGAACTGGAATGCCTAACTCTAGTTCCCAGGAATTAATCACTTAGAAGAGTGAAAGGGGGGAATTAACTTGCTTTAACACTTAGAAGCAGTCGCCAAAATAGAACTTGCTGAATAGAAGTATGGTTATCTTTCCATAAAAACTAGAAGATTCTTTTTTTTTTTCCTTCATTTTTTTTTCCTCTAAAACTGTCTTGCAAAAATCTCTCAGGGCTCACCTGTAGGTCACAGATACTCTAGGTATAAAGGTATAGATGGAATGATTTTAAACCTTTTTCAGTTACAGTGATTTCTTGGTAGAGATCTGTGAGACCATCTTTGTTACCCTATTTTTGTATATTTTCCTCACCCAGAAAATTTTCCCATTTCTGGTCAATTTTCATTTACACCCTCAACTAGGACAAGCACTGAGCTTCTTATCTCTACCAATTTGCTTTTTCTGAGCAATTTAGGTGAGTGAAATCACAGAAGATACGGTTTTACCTCTGGTTTTCAGCACATTTTTAAGGTTCATTCATGAATGATGTAACACATCAATAATGCTTTTGTTTTGAACGCTGACCACTATTCCACTGTTTGGACATAGCGCGTTTGTTTCTCCACTCACCAGCTGATACGTCCTGGGCTGCTTTCAGATTTGGGGTACGATGAATCGTGCTGCTATGAACATCCCCACAGATGTCTTCAAATAAAGGTATACTTCATTTCTCCTACCAGAATAGCTGGGTTGTGAAAGGAATGTTAACAGTTGGTCCACACCGGGCCCTGTCACACCCGGGCACCGTGTAGTGGAAGTCTCCCAAGCGATTTTCAGCTGATTTTTTTCAAATCCACAGGTGCCGCCATTCATGAGAGGGATGACCCATGGGGTGGAGGAAGAGCCAAACTGCTGTCATCTGATTCTAGAAGGTCAGAAAACAGAGGGCCAATTGCAGTTAATGTCAGATGACACGTGAGGAAGCTCATTATTACACGTGCCTCCAAAACGGAATTAACTGAACTTTTTCTCATGCATCAAGAACTGTCCTGACTCACAGCAACATTGGCCATCTTGGTGTGTGTGTGTGTGTGTGTGTGTGAGTGTGCGTGTGTGTGTGAGTGTGTGTGTGAGTGTGTGTGAGTGAGCGTGTGTGTGAGCGCGCGTGTGTGTGAGTGTGTGTGTGAGTGTGTGTGTGAGTGTGTGACTCACAGCAACATTGGCCATCTTGGTGTGTGTGTGTGTGTGAGTGTGCGTGAGCGTGTGCGAGCGCGCGTGTGTGTGAGTGTGTGTGAGTGTGTGTGAGTGTGTGTGAGCAGAGGGACTGGTTTCAGGCTGAAAGGGTGAAAGATTGAGACAACAGTAGCCAAACAACAGGGTTGGTCAAGAATCTGTGAGGGAACATGTCGCCCTCTTTTCCTCCTGTGCAATGTCATGTATAAAGGAAAACGCCAAGGCCGCTGCACCCCACCACCATGTCACCATCACTTGCCCCGTTTGCCTGTAGGAACAGTCTGGGGTGGATTCCAAGTTTGAGGGCTTCGGGCTGCCTGAAGTGGCCAGTGAACACACAGGCCCCAAGCGGCTGAGGGACGAAGAGAGGCGACTGCTTGTGCAAGGGGCTGGGGTCACTGACCAACCCGAGGAAGCAGAAGCAGCCGGCGGCGCGGTGGCCACATCCGCGCTCTCGGGGAAGCGTCGCCTCGTCGGCCCCCGAGTTCCGCACGCGGAGGACGCGCAGGCGGCGGTGCGAGGCACGGCGACCCGGGGCCTGTCCCCTCGGAGGCCACGAGGTGGGTGTGCAGGAGCCAGGAGCCAGGGGGCTGGGCCATGGCCACGGAGCGCCCCCTTCCCCAGCCGAGCAAGGGAAGCGTGAAGGCGACGGCCCCGCGGGAAGCCAAGGAGCGCGCCCCGGCGGTCCCCGCAGGGTCCCGGAGCGAGCGCCTCGCGGAGGGGGCGGGTGTGGGACCCGGGTCGCCGCGCCCCGCCCGCCCGCCCGCCCGCCCGCCGGGGCCGCGCTAGCCGGAGCCGCAGCCGACGGCGGCTCTCGGTCACCCCCTTGGTGGCCCTGGACACGCTGGTCCCGGCCCGTCGCGCCCGGTCCTAAGCGCTCCCGACCTCCCTCGGCCTCTCGGGTTCTGCGTTAACTTCTCGGCCCCCGTCGTCCTCGCCTCGGCCTTCCCTCCCTCGCCCCATACCCGTCTTCGCGGGCCCCCTCCCCGCCCCTCCCACCCTCACCCCCGTTCCTCCCGAGGATTCCGGGCCACCCTTTGCCCACGTGCGGTTTCATAGTCCCTCCTTTGACCGCCACCCCCAAAGTTCAGGCGCGGGGTTCCCACCCGGCCGGCTGCCCCCCTCCACCCGCGGCGAACTGCCCAGGGCGCGGGTCCCGACGCCGCGCCCCGGAACCCAGCGCCCCGCCCAGCCTCTGGCGAGGGTCCCCGGCCCCGCCGGTTTCGTCTCCCGGAGAGTCCACGGGGCCGGCGACACAGCCCAGCGCTCGCCCTCCAACGGGCCCGGCTCGCGAGGACCGGGGCGGCTCGGGAGGCTGCGGGCGGCGCCCCTTCCCGCCGCTGGACTACGCGCCCGGCCGAGTGGCCGCGGGTGTGCGGGGCGGGGGCCTGAGGCAACAAGTGGGGCCACAGATCCCAGGCTGAGGCGGGGAACCGGGCGCCCTCGGGGGTACAGACCCCGGGCGAAGCGCCCCCCTCCCCTCCCCCCCACACCCTGGAGGCTGGGCAGGGCGGGGGGGGGGGTAGTGGGAAAGAGCAGAGTCGAGCTCTTCGCAAGTCCAGGCTCCCTCCCCGAGGTATTTTCCGCTGCGCCCCGAGCTTAGTTTGCAGGGATGGGGC
>PVHY01025311.1:6613-18677 GCA_004024945.1 Uropsilus gracilis
TTTTTTTTTTTTTTTTTTTTTTGATGTGGGCCATTCTTATTGGTGTAAGGTGGTATCTAATTGTGGTTTTGATTTGCATTTCCCTGATTGCCAGTGACATTGAGCAGTTTTTCATGTGCCTGTTGGCCATTTGTATTTCCTCTTTGAAGAAGTTTCTTCTAAGCTCTTCTCCCCATTTTTGACTGGGTTTTTCACTTTGCTTTTGTTAAGTTGTGTAAGTTCTTTGTAGCTCTTTGATATTAGATCCCTGTCAGTTGAGTGGGGTTAAAAATTGTTCCTCATTTGGTTGGGTGTCTATTTTGTCTCTTTTGCTTTGAAGAAATTATTTAGCTTTATATAATCCCAGCAGTTTATGTTTTCCTTCTTTGCTTGTATAGATGTGTTCTGGAAGATGTTTCTGCAGTATAAGTTGTAGAGTGTTTTGCGCATGTTTTCTTTGATGTATTTTATGGTTTCAGGTCTTATGTCCACATCTTTTATCCATTTTTATTATTATTTTTTTTTTTGGTGAGTATTGCATAAAGACCTTGTGGTGACTCAAAAAACACACATACGGGGCTGACCAACTGCTGAGATACCTCCAAGAGAGGTCCACCACCACTGTGTCTCTTGCCAGTCTCCTTGGTCAAGGCACTTTTTATTCCCTACTCCCTCTATTCTTCTCCCTCTTACTTGTCCTTGAAGCCTGGGGAGCTGGACCCATAGGTTGATAACAAAAATACAAGCCTAAAAACCTGGTTGATACAATATGTTGCATGATTCAAAGCCTTCTTTTGTATTCAATTGTTATAAAAAGACTGTTGCACACATAAACTTCACTGCATGCAAGTTTTCTGTGCGCAGTCATTCTTTTGGGCTTCAGGCTGGTTCCTGGAGTCCCCCCATCTGGTTCATCCTGCATACCGTGTCCAGGTTGTGGGTTCACTAGAAACACACAGTGAGAGGACATAGTCCAGATTCATTTATTTTCATGTAACTGTTCTGTTTTCTCAGCACCATTTATTGAAGAAACTATCCATTATTATTATTATTATTATTATTATTATTCCATTGTATGTTTTTTGCCCCTTTGTCATAGATTAGTTGATCATATATGTGTGACTTTATTTCTGAATTTTCAATTCTGTTCTGTTGGCTTGGTGTGCCTCTTTTTGTTCCAGTACCATGCTGTATTAATTATTATGGCTTTGTAGGATAATTTAAAGTCTAAGAGTTGCAATCTCTGCATTCGCTCTCCTTTTGGTCAGGAGAGTTTTGGCTATTTGATTTTTTTAAATTATTCCATATGAATTTCAATAGTATTTGTTCTAATTCCTTAAAGAATAACATTGAGATTTTTGCTGGAATTGCATTGAATCTGTAGATTGCTTTTGGTAGGATGATCATTTTGATAATGTTGATTCTTCCAATCCGTGAGCAGAAAATGTCACAAAGACTGCTTTCATTCTTTGTTTAGTTTGAGTCTGGTCTACCAATACCATTAAGTATTTTCATTTCTTTACTGCAATTTGTGCCTAAGAATATTTTATAGATATTCTATAGATCAGGTGAAATTTGATTTAACAACTGTTTGATAAAACTACTTTTAATTAGGAATTTTACTTATAAAAGTGGGACTAGGTAATTGGTATTATAAACTAATATTTGTTAATGTACCAGCTACTCATTGAAAAATTAAAGTCACCTGCTATGGGATCATACTTATCTGTCTGATTTAGCTCAAATGTGAGAAGAGAGTGGAAAAAATCCCTAATCCTATGACGAACCTACTTCTATGATGATTCATAGATGTGGGGAAAATAAAAATATAAAATGGGAATAAAGTAAAGGATAATGATGAACTACATCTATAGGAAAATACACCAAATAAAAATGCTTATCTATTGATACATTTTTCTAAATACTGTCTGTGAACAAATGGAATGATGAATTCCTCCCTCTCCAAGTCCTGTTCCCAGCAACTTAGGGACTGCTAAACTTGAACAATTATTTGCCTCACAAATATTATAGATCAGAAAGTTAATGTTGGAGGCAAAAATATGATTCCAGTGTATTTGAACACTTTTATATACACTTAAATGAATAGGTAAGCAACATATAGAATTGATTGTATTTTGAATGCACAGTTATAAATACCTTTTCATCCATATTTTGGATGATTTTATCCTTGTTGCTACATATTACTTTTACACTTTCTTAAAGAAAAAAAGATAATTAAAAGTAATGCTTCTTCTAAGATAATTAAAAGTAGTGCTTCTTCTTCTGAAAACAGAGGTGCAAATTTCTATCTTCTTTTAACAGTAATTTTCTTATCATCCATGTTATAAAACAATTGCTAAATTCAGTTAATGTGCTGGGGAAGACGGTCAAGATGGTTGGAAGAAGCAGAAAAAAAATGCTGCAGCTGATCTTACCTTTCTGGACTCAGAGCAAATCTGACCTCTCTTTACCTGCTCCCACTTCTCTGGATCTTGAGTTCCTTTTTCGTTCTAACCTATTTGGGTTCCATAATCCACCATCTGTTACTGCCAAACCAGTTGCTTTCCCTCCTTCTTTGACTGGCAGTTTGTTTCAGACTTTAGCTTTATCACCATGGCCAGAGTCATTCTTCCTCCTATTCTGTACCCTTAACTGGGGACTCAGAGGACGCCCAGGGACTCTGGCTTCCTCTATTGCTCATTTCCACTGCTTCTCGCATTTGAATTCTGATCCCCTGTGTAATTACCAGTGATTAATATTAGATTAGTAGCCTAATATTTCTTTCTTACTAATTCTTCAGCGTTAGCCCACTTTAAGAAATCTTTTTTTTTCTGTAAGTGAAGATAAAACCAAAAGAAGGGAAGAAGCAGATAACCTGAATGAGATGTATGTGAAGTATCTAACCCAGTGCTTGGCACAGAGAACGCTCTTAAATTGCAGTTACTACAGGGAAATATATATGTATATTACATGTAATTAATTTGCCACATATATAATTAATACAAATAATATAATTAGATGGTATAGTTTATTTTAAGGTTTGTTTCTCTTATATTTTCAGTTTGAATTTAGACTAAAAAGAAAAATCAGGCGATTTCTTTTGTTGAGGTTGTTAATGAACAGAAACTGTTTTCTACTCACTGCTCTTTCTCCTCCCTTTATATAGAGGTTAGCAGGAGACCGTAGGCCACTAAAATGCTCAGTCCAAGAGGACAGGATGTGATAAAGGCAGAGCAAGAAGTGAAGACGGAAGCTGACTTCATCTCTGCAAATACAGAGTGGGTCCCATGACATGGCAGCTGCTGTTTTGAGAAGAAAAAATGTTGCTTGGAAAGAGAACTATGTAAGGAAAATTTGCTCTTAATTTTCTTTTCAAAAAATGTGTGAGAGATAGAAAGCTCACTCTGAATACAATATATTTAACTCCTATCCTATGATTTATTCTTTAAAGAGCAAATATCATCTGGGACCAGGTATAAAAAATGAATTCATTTCCATAACTATCACAGAATTTTGTTATAATTGCTTACTTTCCAAGTGACCTTTAAGCAATGATAATGTTTGAAGTTGGCTTTCCCAAAGGATAAGTTGCAATTATAAGGTGATAGTTATAATAGCTCAGGTCACAGGTGGAATAATTGAATATCATTAACAATGACATTTGATTATGTTTCTTCCTTTTTTCTGATGATATACCTGGTTCCTTATGAAATCAGAGACCATGGGAATTCATTATTGCTAGGGTTGAGGGTACTGCAATTTTATAACCATCTAATCTATTAGCATTTAATATGAGACTTAATCTTAAACTTCATCTTAAACTTGAAGGTTGCTTTCATTTTAAAGACGTTTGCGAGAAGGAAAAGAACCCATTCACAAAAAGTAGGAGTTAGAAACATTGTCCCTGCAAATAGATCTTTGCAAGCACTTGGTTTGTGAGACTATTGTGTAGAAGAAAAAAGGGGGGATTAAATGTTAAAAATCACACTGTCAAAATTTTCCTGATTTCACCAGTTTTTGTATTTCTGTTTCTTATTTTTTTTTCAGTTTTCTCTTCAATGTGAATACCCTTTTACCCTTTGAGCTAATTTCCTATGCTTAAAGAACCCAAATATAAAGTTCTATATACAGTCATAATTTTTTCAGAACAGTAGATTTGCATGAATGTCAAAGAAAAAATGTACCTCATTTTTCTTATTTGATGCAATGATTATTAGATCAGGCATGATTTAGTTTTGGACCTTTAGAGACTTTTAAAAAAATTTTAATATTCACTGTGAACATGTTGAAATACTAGTGTTGGAATTTTAGATTTTGACTTTACTGTCAACCAGTCTATTTGATGGAGGATTCTGGGGATATCAATGCTATTTAAAATGAAAAGAAGATGTAATTCAAATAGTGTATGTATGTATAATATAGCTTTCAATGTTACTTATACCAACAGTTTTGTTATAATAAAGGTTTTGGAGTTCAACCTTGAGAAACATTTACATTTATGTCTTTATGGAGGCAATTATAAATACATTATTGTTAAATCTTATAGTTTAATATTGAGCAATGTATTTCTCATTCTTTTACTATAAACTTGCAATTTATTTTTCTTCATAAAAGCATAAATGAAAAAAGTATCATCAAATATGTGGGAGAATATATAATGTGACATTTTACATTTTATTTATTGACATTTAGTCCTCTGAGAAGTCTCCTTATATGCTATTAAATGAAAAATAGACTATTTCCCACAGAGGTACAGCATTGTTTCATGCTGATGTGGCTTCGTGCTTGTCTTATCAAGAACAAGACATTAGGAGGATTTATATCGTGCATGGAAATGTCAGCCATGCTGTTCTGGTGTCTCAATGAAAGTTTACTACTCTAATCATTATTCAGTGGCTAAGATTATATCTTTAACATCATCAGAAAAAATTATACAAAAACTTGACAAATTTGATAGTAGCTCCTTAGAGTTCATTTGGATTTGTGGGATTTACTTCATTTGCATAGTTGTTTCATGATCTACATTAAAATTTTCAGTGGCAGATAGATTTAGTGCTACTCTTGGTTGGATCATTATGTTGAAACCAGATAATTATGAGCTTAAAATGAATTTTTAAAGAGAGTATCTAGTTAGCTATGTTTATAGATATAGAAAGGCATGTTTTCAAGAATGTTGCTTTCTGATTTTGACTAACAACAAACAAAATGAGAGTGAAATGAAGTAAAAACATAAGAGGTAATAAAACTGACTAAGCTGGCTACTGGGTAGATGTGTTAAAAGTTTTCATGTATGTATCAGTAGACTTTTCTGAGACAGCTAAAGACTGGTGTGCATGACCAGGATATATGGATATTGATTATGGGGATTCTTAAATATCTCAAAGAATCATTAAATAGTCACTTCTGAATAGCTCTACAGTAGAACAAATATTTTTATTAAGATGTAAAGGCATTTAAACATGTTTAGAATTTTAAAACTTCTCAATTTTAAACCCCAGTTTTTAACAGTGTGAGGAAAGACAAAGGATTTGCAAGTGGAAGGAATGGCATTTAATTCAAATACTGAATTTGAATTATATTATATAAATATATATCTATATGGTGTTTCAAGGGTATAGATTTTTTTCCTGCAAATGAATACTTATAGTATATATCTTCCTTCACAAAGGTAGAAATATTTTCAACATTTTCCCAAAATTGTTATCATTTCCATTTGAATGTAATTTGCAGACATGATGACACCTAAAAACTTCAGTATTTTTCTTACATCATGCCATTGTCACCCCTAAGGTAATCAAATGTATTTCTGAAATACCATCAATATACATTTATATTTAAATTTCTGCAATTGTCCCTAGAAAGTGTTTTAGAACTGACACAAACATTTAGATATAACATTTTGTCAAGTGAATCAAATTCTCATATCTATGTGTCGTAATTATATTTTCTCAAAATACTGATGGCCATTGAGTAAGCTTGGATTTCCATAACCCATAACTACCAACTGAACCCACTGGAATCATTGACTGGAATGAAAAATGCTAATTGCCAAAACCAAAAATGTTAATCAGCAATCAGCCTGACTATGATTTCCAAGGTGCTAATCACTTTGAAAAATTGCCTTTCATTGGCTCAGTTTATAGGTAATTACTAATTGCAGAGCAGCTAGGCTAGTAAGAAGGTGTTAGCATGTCAATTGATCTTTGTTCCAAAGGTTTTGAATTACAAGCACTGCTTTAGCCAGATGGACAAGATTAATTAGCATGCTAGTGTTACCACACATCTTCTAATCATTGGCGGTAAACAAAATGACCAAAATCATTTCTGCATAGTTTGTCTTTAAATTGCTCTCTTGATATTTAGGAATTCAGTTTTTGTCTTGTAAGCTAGAGTACTAAGAATCAGTGATTTTAGATACTAATAACTAGTAAAACATTTAGTCTTTCTATGGATGGTTAAAAGCACTCTTTCTATTCTTCACTTTTCTCTATTTCTAATAAGTGAAATGGACAACCTACTTAATTTTGTTATGCCTCAGCTTCCACCTCTGTGCTGCAAGGAGGCTCAACCAGAAATTTTCTAAGATCCTTTCCAGACTTGTGATTTTATGAGACTATATATTCAGACTCAGTAGTGGATCTGGAGTGGGAGAAGTAAGTTCAAAGCAAATGTTTCACCAAAGCAACTGAAACCACTATTTCCAACTAACATAAACATGCTAGCTTTGATTTATATTTCCTAAGTCATAGAGGCTGCCTTATTATCGCTTACATGCATCTCCTTCCCAGATAAATAGTCATTACTTTTATTGTTTACTGTAACTGTCACTTCTGCATGGGTCCTGTAGACTCCTGGGAAGGAGAGAATGTGGGATTCCATTTCAGCTCATGTGGGAACACTGAACACTCTCTATAGCTCAAAAGGAAGAAGCAATGTCACCTTTTTGTTGTTGATTTCATTGGGTTTACTCTTACTAGGATAAAACTATTTCCAGAAGGGTGACATAAAGTTTATGCTACAAGAATCCTATATTCAATAAGCACGTGTCTTGAACCAGTCATTTCTACTAGTGAACATGTCAGTAACTAGTATTTGATGGGTGTGGCACTAAGTATAAGGATTATTAGCATATACTGTTAATTCTCACAAAATACTATATTAGACTTTCAATCACCTCATCTAATAGATGAAGGCGTTAGAGTTTAGAGAGTTTAGGTTACCAAACTAAATTAAGTTATGGAGCTAACATTTGTTTGTTTATTTATTTCCCAGGGAGAAGACAATGCATATATTTATTTATTTAAAGATTATTATTCTTTTCTACACATCCTTGTTTATTATTTTCACAATGTAAGATTTTCCACTCAGGTGTGATCACCGTAGTTTTCCCACCACCAAATTGTCCCCAGCACACTCCACTGTGCTCTCCTCCCCTTCTCCTCTCTCCTCCCCTTCTCCTTTCTATATTCTCCTCCTTTTACTCCTCTTCCCCTCCTGAGTGTCTCAGACCTATGATCTGTTTTCTTTTTCTTTCTTTTCTTTTTTTTGAGACTAGGTCTCACTGCTATTTTTGCCAGTAGCACTGCAGGCTCACATTGCCCAGAGTACCATAGACTCAAGCAATGCTCAGCCTGAGCTTCTCAGGTAACTGGGATTGTGCGCCACCACACCCAACTATATTGTTTTGAAACTAGGTCTCCTCACTATGTGCCCATGGCGGGACTCAAACCGTGATCCCTGGCCCTGGCCGCGGCTTCCTAGGCTGCCTCCTACAGACATGTGCCACCATGCCTGGCCCCTATGATCTGTTTTTCTAAGGTTAGTGTTACAATATGTGTAATCAAGGGAAAGCAAAAAAGGGTCAGAAAGAGATAAACTGTAATACTGATCCTTGGAATCGGATCTTGCTGATCTGGAGCTGGAATTTAAACCAAGGTATATTCTCTAGGTGTTCTTCCTGATGCTGTGCCTACATTTACAAAAGGATTGAAGTCCTGAAGTTTCATGTCTCCTGGAAGAAACCTATCCCTGGGGATATCAAGGAAGTTTTCCTGTTTTTTATTATTCCTGCTGTTTGCAGCATACTCCTCAGTAACTTCATAACTCTCTAGGCGTGGTACCTTGACAGTTTTGTTATAGAAGAGACTTAAGAATCCTAGCTTGGCTGCTAGGCTCTGTTCTAGTTCTGAGCATCTTCAATTTGCCTGCAATTCATAGTAGGCAATGTGCTGGGATGACTGCTTTACTGATAGCTCTTAACCTCATCTCAGTGTGACTGCCCTCATCTGTCACTTTGATGTTTAGTAGTTAATAGAGTGTGTTCGTAGAACATGCTCAAAAATCAAGTGTGTTGATAGAAAGTCTAGGTTCTTTGTCAAAGTGTGATAAGAGGAATCATAGTTAATGATCTCTGTTTGGTCAGTAGCTAAATATCATACTCCTGCTGTGTTTTCTTGGATCCGCAAAGTACTTTCTTCTCCACTTTGTCTAGCAATGACTTAGTAGAGAGCAGGACACTTAGACACTTAAACAATACAAAAACACTTAAACAAAATTCAGTTATAGTTTTCAGTTTTATTTGAAAGGCTTTTATCTCCTCAACTGAAATTTATCTAATATAAAAATGGAAGGAACTTGAGGGTTATCTTTAAATAACTTTTAACATTACAGAAAAAAACATGGTATTGCATTGTCCATCACAAAGTACTATATTTATGGTATTCACCATATACTGGGCTTAAACAATAGTAATATATTTCTCATAGTTCTGAAAGCTAGGAGTTGATAATCAATGTGCTGGCAGATTCAGTGCTTGGTGAGCTCCTACTTTCCAGTTTACAGATGATTATCTTCTCATAGCCTCATCACATGGAGAACAGAGTGTGAGGAAGTGAGTGCACTGATTGCTTCTTCTAAGAGCACTGTTTTGCAACCATCCCAATCTGGCTAGTTTCTTCACTGATTCTAGCAACTAAAGGAGAACATGGAAACCCTTGGTGGACTTTTAAGGCTTTATAGTCTCCAGAAACCAGGTACACAGATACACCATGCAGGGAGGTCGGGCCAATTTATGGCAAGCAGGCTCTCTCAGGGAAGCAGGTACCTAGGCAAGCAGGCAGGCTTGACAGGAGGAGGTTGCAAGGCAGGTGAGCCCCCAGTCCCCCAGAAATGTTCATGCTCTTTCCCTGGGCTCTCTCTTGCTTTCTCTTGACATTCTCCTTGCATTCTCTTCCCCCCATCTACAGGTGACATGGCCTGTTTGTCTCCTCGACCCAGGTGTGCATACTTACACACACGCATAGCCATTGGGTGAGTTATGCACAATCATGGGAAGGGTGCAATACTACAGGTGTTGTTCATAGGGGCCAATGGCAGAAGGGTATGAAAAACCCTGATAATTCATTTACTCTAAAAGCACTAATTCCGTCAGGAAGAATCCACTTTCAAGTCCTAAATCCCTCCCAAAGACCCCATGTGCTAATACCATCTCACTGGGGCTTAGAGATTCAATGTTTGGATTTGGACTAACACAAACATACAATCCATCATATCTGGTTTAAAATTGTTAGTAATAACCCTGGTAATGTGCATTTATAAAATATACCCTGTAGTCTTGGTTCTGTGTGAAATATTAATTGTCAAATAGTATATTGAGATGAATACTAAGTTTTAAAAATACTTTAAATTAAAAAAAATTTGAAACATATGTTGAAAGGTAAAGGAGTTATAATGAAAAACAACCTCACTTGCTGTCTTTCTACTTCAAGTCCCCTCTCTCTCCCCAGAAGCAATGTATTTTAATTATTTTTCATTCTCTGGTCATTTATCTATATGCCCAGATATATGCTAATTATTATCTAGATATATGTTAATTTTTATGTTTAATAAAGTTAATCGGTTCCATTTTATACTGTTTCATTTGTATGAAATGTCCAGAATAGGTAAATCTATAGGAACAAAAAGTGGGGCAGAGTTAGGGAAGTTAGGGAATATTGACCTGTTTGTTTACTAGGTATAGGAATTTCTTTTGGGGATGATAAAAATGTTCTGAAATTAAATAATATGATGTTCACATAACTTGGTGAATATGCTGAAAGCTACTGAATTGTACATTTTAAAATGGTTAAGGTAGTGGATTTACGTTATATGAATTTTACCTCAAAAATGAGTAGCTGTGTAGTTAGAAAGTGACCCACATTCCTCTTTAACGTATCTATGTTTCATATTTTTATTTTTAATTATTTTTATCATTCTCATTTTAGAATTGGTCAAACTGACACAACATCATAAAGATAGTTAGCTAAGTAGAATTCAATTAAGTTAGGGATTTATTAAGTAGAACCAATCCAGTTTGATACATGAAGGGTTATAGTAGTTTTCATCTAGTATCTGTTTAAAGAATGCTTAGGGGATTAAATAGTTACTGTTAGTGTTGATAGTTATTCAGGACTCTTGACTGCTAATTGTCTGAGAACATTGTGTTCCTTAGTGATCTTAGCAGTGAAGCAAAGATGTGCCATTGATTGTTGGTGCTGATTGAGTAAGTCTAGTAAGCAATTGGAAGTGAAGCCGCTTTGTTTAGTTTCCTAAAGTGAAAGAAATAGCCTCATTTTATCAGTGCTTAGGAAGGGTGGGAGAAGAGAACCACCCTTCCCTCCCAGGACCAGTGAGACAATGCTAGGAAATGGTGTCCACTGTTGCCAAAAGCCCAGGGCACATAAGTAAGCAGTGGAAATGGTATCTCAGAAAGTGAACGTGTTTATTTAAAAAAAAAATTCCTGTCTCTCATAGTTCTGTTTTGTTCTCTGTGTCACCATTTTACTTGACATTAAGTAATTCAACAAGCAACTCTTAAAGTAAAAAGTATTAGACTCCTAGAAGGAAATCACTGACCTAGGTTTTGTGGAGACAACAAGGGTGTGGAAAACACATCCACCTCTGAGAAGTTTATAGTTTATTAGATTGACAGGCAAGATGTCCATAGTGCATGAAACTTATAGAATTCTTTGATTTGAGATAGAATTTAACCAAGTGCTTCATTCTGCAGTCCAATTGACAATGGCTAAGAGAAACTAGATTTTTTTTCTTTCCTATTAACATGTAAAATAGGTTCTGTCTTTTTCTTCCCAAGTTAAATAAAATATCTTACTTCATCCTATCCTTTTTAATATACAAATCCATCTTTTGAAAAAAGTCAGTAGTATAGTTTTCAGGGGCATGAGCATGGATGTAGTTGGGGGTCCAGTTTCTTCTTCACTAATACTTGTTTCCTTCACTAACTCTTGGGTCAGTTACTGAACTTCATTAAACCTCAACTTTCTTATGTGTAAAATAAAATGAGACAAAGTCCAGCATCCATTTATGTTAAAAGCCCTTGAAAAACTGGGGATCAAAGGAACTTACCTCAACATAATAAAAGCCATCTATGACAAACCCACAGCAAACATCATCTTAAATGGGGAAAAACTAAAATCCTTCCAGTTAAGATCTGGAATTAGGCAAGGGTGCCCACTCTCTCCATTACTTTTTAACATTGTTTTGGAAGTTTTAGCCAGGGCAATAAGACAAGAGAAAGCTATAAAAGGGATACAAATAGGAAAAGAGGAACTGAAATTATCATTATATGTGGATGATATGATTCTATATGTAGAGAACCCCAAAAAATCCACAGAAAAACTTATTGAAATAATAAACCAGTTCAGTAAGGTTTCTGGTTACAAAATCAACACACAGAAATCAGTAGCCTTCCTATATGCAAAAAACCAAGCAGAAGAAGAAGAAATTAAAAAACTCATCCCATTCACCATTGCACCAAAAACAATTAAATACCTTGGAATAAACCTAACAAAACACGTAAAAGAACTATACAAAGAAAACTTTAAAACACTACTAAAAGAGATAGAAGAAGACACAAGGAAATGGAAAGACATCCCTTGCTCGTGGATAGGAAGAATTAACATCATCAAAATGGCCATCCTACCAAAAGCAATCTACAGATTCAACGCAATCCCCTTAAAAATACCAATGACATTCTTTAAGGAGATAGAACAAAAATTACAAAAATTCATATGGAACAACAAAAGAT
>PVHY01025312.1:0-18570 GCA_004024945.1 Uropsilus gracilis
CTGTCAGCCGTTTCGCCTTTACCCAGTTCCCAAACCTTCCGAAGGTGTGGCTGTGACATCCTTCCTGCTGCCTCATCTCCCCGGTGGAGTTTCTCCTTGAATGGTGGTGGATTTGTCCTACCTGAGCGAGGTCCAGCATGTTGGGTGACCCTGACGACTTTTATCCCTTTAACGCTTTCTGCAGGATCTGCTGGTGGTGCTGAAAGTTGCCGGTCATCTGGGGCCTCAGATGGCATTTTTGTAGACCTTGAGTGTGTCCCTTTCACCGCTCAGTGTTGGCCCTAAAGTATTTCTACATCAAGTGGAGTAAGAGCCGTGAGCACGCCCATAGTACTTTTCCACACGCAGGGTTTGGAAATTAGCCTTAATGCCGCAGACGTGAAGTCACATGTGCCAGCGCTGTTGGTTTGTAGCGTGTTTGTTGGCACAAAGTTGGAAGTGCTGCAGAGACCTCTCCGAAAAGTGACTTAATTCGTGTCAGCACAATGAAACGTCACGCGGTGGTTTAAATGCTAAGTACAGTCAGTGGGTACAAACAGTCGCTGTGTTAGTAAGTCCCTTACACCTTTATCACATTTAATTTTCAGACCCTTTCGAGTTAGGCATTGTTCGTTTTGTTCATGTGAAGGAAAGGAAGCTTAAAAAGGTTCGTAGCTTGTGTAAACCGTGTGGTGAGTGATCAGGGCTTTGAAGTGAGGCGGTTCTAGGTAACCACCAGGATTCTCTGCCACCTACTAATTAAATGCTACTTACATCAGCTGTCTTCCTTTCCAGGCTTGCAGATGATAGCCCTGCCTGACTTGGTACCTGGCACGGTTTGCTTGCTCAGTTAACCTTTTCGTTTTCTCCTGGGTGAATCTGTGTCAGGTGCATTACTTCTTTTATCCCTGCCTCACCCCCCTTTGATAAGGGAAGTAATAATATATTACTAGCACACAATCCCAGAGAATAAAATCCTGATAAATGTTTCTATTTCTGTTGACTGTATTCCAGAGGTTTTTTTTTAATTACAAAAATACAAATAATTGTTACTTTTATTCTAAATGTTTTAATCACTTCTAATGACGGTTACTATAGAAATGGAGTCCAGGATGCTGTTGATTTTTAAATCACACCGTTTTCTGTTGCACTTAGAAGGGAAGACTAGTCAGCGCTAATGGGCATAGACATACTGATTTCAGAGATGTTAGAGAATGAAAATGTGCCATAGAAGGCTGGGCATGGTGGCTCGTGCTTGTAAGCTTCAGCCTATGGAGCGGCCGGGGCTAGGGATCGCGGTTCGAGTCCCACCTGGGGCCCGTAGCGAGACCTAGTTCCAAAAAAAAAAAAAAATAGCTGGGCGTGGTGGCACGCGCCTGTCATCCCAGCTACCTGGGAAGCTGAGACTGGGGATGGCTTGAGTCTGTGGTACCCCGGGCAACGAGAGCCTGCATTTCCACAGGCAAAAGTAGCAAGACCTAGTCTCAAAAAAAAAAAAAAAAGAAAGAAAATGTGTCATAGAAGCGGTGAGAGGCAGTATTGCAAACCCCACTGGAGCCACAGTGAGCACAGCCTGCTAACCCCTGCCTTTCCCCCCCCTCCAGCTTCGGGATGGCGTATGACTTTATTGATTCAGTGGGAAACGATGTGGATGTTGTCTCGGACTCTGAAGTAAGTGAGCTCATTGCAGAATGTAATTGGGTGTTTGTGCAGGGGACATTGCGTGCTGTGTTCTGTAGCCTTGAAAAAGTAGTGATGGAGAAGGTACTGATTATTAAATACCTTCTTTATTAGTATAATAACACTGCTTGCCACCTCTCCTTTCACAGAAGGGGGAGCAACCCCCAAACGTAGGGAGTGGTAGTGACTGGTGTAGCTATGTCTTAATAGTATAACTGATTTCAACGTTTGGGGTTGTTTTGTATTAACTTACCAGTTGGGAATCAGAAATGATACTTCTGGCAAATTCTCTGGCTTTTTGGTTAATTTTAGCTGCTAAGCTGAAAGTCTTGCTCATTTGCAACAACATGACTTACCCACATTTAACTTAGAGAAAATCCTTTCCTATCAAATTACATTATTGGCTCTCGTTTTCATTAGCACAGTGCGACTGCTGGTGTGTTGGCGATTCTGATTTCTGAGCTCCGTCTTCCTTGTGCAAGTTTCGGTGATTTTAGGGAAATAAGTTCTTTTGAGATTGGAGAGTCCACACCATGCCCAAAAGTCTAAACCGTTCTTTTCCTTACATTTCTTAGAACATAAAAAAGCTCTTGAAGATTCCCTACAGCAAGTCCCACGTCAGCATGGCAGTCCACCGCATAGGACGGACGCTCCTGCTGGATGAGCTCGATATTCAGGAGCTCTTCATGAGGTCATCACAGGTAATGCTTTTTGTGGAGAGCAACCAGAAAAGCGCTATGTTAAACAGCTGAAGGACACTGGAAATGATTTTGTTTTGAACAAAGCCCCAAGGGGAAATGTAGTTGAGTACTTGAACCATGAAATGAGAAGTTTCATGCAAAAAAAAGAACTTTTAGTAAACAAGAGGACAGGGAAGAAGCCAGGATTCTTGCAAGGAAAGTGATGAAACCAATGAAGAAAGTTGTAAAAGATCTGAAATTAAGGGGCTGGTTTTTGGTTTTGTTTTTAACTTTGATGTCTCTGTTAAAGAGATCCTCATGAAATTTGCTACCAAACACTTGAAAAATGTTAAACACCATTCCAGTGAACGTGTGGCTACTAGAATTAGCCAGTTTTCTGAAAGCAGATCTTCTCGCACTGTTGGTGGGGACTTGACTGCCTGTGTGTGTCAGGGAGGTACTTCTGTGTAATCCAGTAACAGCGAGGCAGTAGCTTGGGGCCGCTCCCCTTTCCTACCCTTACCTTGGCTTCGGCACTCTGCAAGTAGTTCATCATCCCGCCAGCCCCATGGGGTGCTGTTAAGGAATATTCCTGCTGTGATTTGATGGAGAGTAACTTGCAGTGATTTAAACTGACATTTAAAATCAGTGGTTTTTCCCATTAAAAAGACCACCATTCAGATAAGTCTGTGTCCGCGCTCGTTCCCGGGTGATGCCGTGGTGTGTGACTGAATGAACCAGCCCTTCCTGGTAATTTACAGTTTCCGGCTAAACACACATGTGCGCAGACCATTTCAAAAGTACAGTGCGCACAGTGGGACTTAGTCAAGGCACTGACTAAGTGCTTGCCTGGCTTAGGGGGAAGAGGAAGGTGGAGATTTCCTAAAAGAGTTGATACGACTACTGTCTAGAAAAGCGTTTCATGAAACAGTATGCAAAGAAAGACTTTTCTGTGAAAGAATAATAGGTAACAAATTGTTTCTGGCATGCTTGTCATATGTATTAACTTCTGCTATTCAGACTGGTGATTGGACATGGCTGAAAGAGTTTTATCAAAGACTTATAGATCAAAAGTGGCAGAGGAAGAAGAAAAGCAAAGAGCACTGGTACCAGAAGGCTATTCTTTCCAAGTTCCTATATTACAGGTACCTGGCTACTTGTTTATCTTGAGGGGAAATGCAATTCTGATCGAAATGTAACTTGAACCAAGGTAACTTTGCTGTTGTTGACCTCGGGCTGATATTCCTTCTTTCAAATAAGATTTGTACTTGCCTGTGGCGTGAGTGTTTGCAGACGGGCAGACTGATGATGCGGTTGGTCTTAGTAACAGCGTGCTCTGGTTTTCCCACCTGGCCAGCATCAACGGCGATGGAGCTGCTCAGCCCGTGCCCTCCGCTGCCGAGCCTCAGGAGTCATCCAGCCCGGGTCAGACACATGACACCAGCGGGGCTTCGTGGCCGGCCCCCTTTGAAATGCCAGCCTCCGTGTCTGAAGACCCCAGCGCGTCCAGCCAGGTCAGTCCTCAGGTGCTGACTCAGTAACCCGCCGAGACCGCAGGGCCAGACGTGCTCCCAACATGCTCAGTTGTCTTGCCTTACCTGAGCAGAAGTGAAGATGTTCTCTGGATTCATGACTCACAGTTAGAAGATAATCCTTCTTCGTCTTTCAGGCTGGAATTTACAAGAGATAATGGGTCAAATGTTTTAAAAATTCAGACTATTTAAAGATTTTTGCCAGTATTTGCCATATCTCACAAATAGCTTATCAAGACTGATTATTTCCTTACATCGTGAGCTCCGTGTGATGATGGAATGTGTTTGAAGTTTTCGGTAGACGATGAATTCCTATGAAACATCGCTGCTCTCAGGCCTGTTTGTAATTTGAATATTGAGCTACTTCTCTTAATTGTTAGTGAGAATGTGAAGCCTAATGTAGCCCTTAAGATTTGTTGGGTGAAGTTGCCAAGACTTAACCCTTGTTTACATTACAACACTTCTAGAAGGGAAGAGAGTAGAATGTGTTGTCTGTTTTGTCTCGTGTTGATCTCTCCTTGTTGCTTGTTGGTTTTTGTCCTTGCTGTGTCTCTAAAAGAAGAAAACAACTCCGGTCATGTATATTGTGCATGTCTGTTTTCAGGGAGGTTGCTAAACTTGAAGGTAAAAATAGGAGCTTTAACTTGGTAAATGGTACTTTTCCTCTTGCTTTGTGCCCTGGCATGTCGAACATGATTCAGGCAGATTGTTTCCGCATCGGTTATAGGACTGCAGGAGGCAGATACGTTTAACTTGAGTTTTAGCAGATTTTCAGACCCAGAGGCTCATTAAAGCATGTAGTGAATTTATATTTTTCCCAAAGTGGGGATGTTTATGCATTTTTACAACCTTGGGAAAACTATAAGGACACGGGAGGGAGCCATCACCTACAGGTCCCTAGAGGGAGGAGTGGGGGTGTGGGGGTGGTGACTGAGGAGGGCCGAGACTGCTTGGTGCTGGGCGCCACGCCCCGTGGCGGCACTGGTGGTGGTGGTTTGAGTGACTCGGTCTGCTACGTTACTTGCTTTCCTGCATGTGGTTCTGTTTCGCTCAGGAGTTTTTAAAGTTAATCCAGCTCTCCTTAACTTTGAATCCCACGTTACAGAAAGAGCACATTGTGGAAATACTCCCTTGCCACCCGCCTCTGCCCGCCTTACCGTTTAGGGGATGCTGTGAAAAGTCTTGGGGACTCTGCGAATCTGCAGCCGTGGTGGCGGAGGAAGTAACTGGCACTATTTAGTGCTGCCTCTGCCATACACTCACGCCATCTCACGCTCGCACATGTGTGTGGTTGGTTCTTGGCGCTGCCTGTGTAGTAAACATTGATGTTACCACTTGGCAAATAAGTCAGCTGAAATCCCTCTGGCCGTGCAGGGGCTGGAGTCTGAGCTGGGGATTTGGCTTGATCTTTCTCTCCTGGAGGCCTGTGCTGCAGGGCAGCCTTTCGCCAGGTGTTGCTGGTGGAACTCACCTGCGGTGCAGATAGTTCATACCTGTTTTTGTCAGAATGTCATGGGCGCATACCTCTCCAGCACCCAGGACAGCCCTGTGCCTCGGCATGCAAGCCGGCTACATTGTGTCCGCCGGTCCGAGTTTACCACCTTCCTCCTAGCCTTCTGCCTTCTCTGCCACCCACCTGCACACCCTTTCGTCCTGTCCTTATGGCAGCCACCACCTTGTTCTTTGAAATGGAGGCAGTTGTCTCGTGGTGATCTTCCCTGTGAGTACAGTTCTGAGGTCTTTCTCCATTTGACTTATGTTTCACCGGGCCTCATGCTCTCAAGGCCCATCCGGCTTGTTGCAAGTGGCGAGAAAAAGTCTTGCAGAACGTTTTTTACACATCCTGTGCTGCCTGATTTCAGCTGAGATTGTTTTGGTTTATTCGCTACCAACTCAAGGAGTCTTCTTTCCCAAACTAAAGCTGCTAGTTTGGGTCCCACGCTGAGCAGTAGTAGGGTGTAGTTGGGTGTGCTGTGGCTTGCGAACCCAACCTGAGATTTACTGAGATTGTAACGCGGACCCCAGTACCACTGAAGCAGCTGCCTGACAGTTTGATTGGGGGGCTGTTCATAGGTTGATAGCTGCCTGAATGAATTAATGGGGAAGTAAGAGAGTTGGAGATGCCTTGAGGACACCTTAGGGAGATGTGAAGATGCAGCACAAGCTTGGTGCTCTCCCCTCGTCCCCTCCCCCACCTCCACTTGTCACATACTTTCACAAGTGGGTGCCGACCTGCCGGCACATGCGGAGACATTTTACGGAAATCAGCAACACGCGTGTGTGTGCCCATTTGGGGGGCTGTGGAGCGTTGATGTCCCCGGTTTAAAGTGGGTGGCGATAGCTGTCCTGGTGCTCGGAAAGTGTGGTAGATGGCGTTTGAGTGCGCCCAGTGTCAGCGGTCCTCCTTCCTAACTAAGCGTTTATCGGAACATATTCTGTTGCGTGTGTTAAGAGTTGAGGTACTTCTGGCATGCAGTCCATTTGAGAGCTCTGGGCTATGCCCAGTGAAGTAGGGGGTCTTCGAGGCCTTGTCACGGTAGCCACTGTATCCACGGTAGTGCTGGTCTCCAGAAACAGACCTCCGGGAGCAGTGTTGGAGCCCCTCCCTTGGAGCATGCTGCATCTCGAGGTGGTGCGCGGTGTGCCAGCCCTGAGGGCAGCCTGCATCTGTTCGGAGGGCGCTGGGCTGTGGCTGCTTTCAGTGCAGGGGCGGCTAGCAGGGGCATGAGAGCAGCGGGACTTGATCGACCCAGATGGAGCATGAGGAACTTTAAAAGCGTCAAGTTTTCAGTCTTTTTCATTGGCATAACCTCTGACATTAGCTGATTCCGGCACCTGTGGAAACGGCTGACGCAAGCCACGTGGTGATGAGTCTGTGTTGTCGTAGTCCTGATTCACAAAGACTGGTTTGCGGCACGCGTTGAATGTCTAGGTGACCTCTTTTGAAGGATGGCGGCCGCGGAATCACTCCTTATCCTTGCACTTTTCACAGGGAAGCGAGCCTCTTGAGCCCTCATACATAGTGGGACATGTGGCCTCAGCTCCCAAAGAACAAAACCTGACCACTTTATTCAGTGACGGGGAGAACAGTCAGGTATGCTTCCCGCAGAGTCCTGGTGATACACCGAGCCCCGGTCTCCTCCTTGGGAAGCCAGTCTCCTCGGGATGCGCGGAGGAAACTTCCGCGCGGTTCTGAAGCTCGCTCTCTAAACACCTGTGATCGCGTAGCCCCGTGACTTTGATTCGCTTTGTCGTTGTCGTCTTTGTCTCCTCTTCTAGTCCTTCTGTGGATCGTGGCGGGGGATTTGGGGTCTCGTTTCCTGTGTAGTCATGTTTCCTGTTTCGTTTTAAACCAAAGGGCCTTAAAAATGACTTTGTTCGGAACATCTTGTGGACGTTTGAAGATATACATATGCTGGTCGGCTCCAACATGCCCATATTTGGGGGAGGAAGGTACCCAGCTGTCAGCTTGCGCCTCCGGTAAGTCAGCTTCTCCCTGTACCAGCAGTTCCAGCTCTTACTTACCCCTGCGGGTGGTGTCGCCGTTTCTGGGGTTTTCCGTGTTCCTCCTTTCCCTGCGAGGGAGGTGGTTGCGGTGACGAAGGACACTGTTACCAGCAAAAGCCCCCCCAGCCCCCCACCACCCCTTCCCCGGTCTTCATCTGGTCCTCGGCTGCCTTAGTCTTGTGTCTTAAGTCTGCATTATGAGGATGGTGGAACCGAATTCGTGGAGGTTTTCACCAGCTTTCTGCTGACCGGGCTGTGAGCGCTCCTGCGCCCTCGGTGGGTTGTTCTGTGAGCTCTAACCTGGGTGCCCCTGCAGGGGGGCACCTGCACGGCTGGTCACGGACGTCAGGTGCGTGCCTCCTCGTGGTCCCTCCGGAAGCTGAGAGACCTGCTAGGAACCCCGCGTGGGGTGGCATCAGATGCAGCGCTTTGTGCTACAGGACTGTCTTGTCAGAAGGGAAGGCGTATGGCCCCTGCTGGGAGGACTGGATCAGGATGTTTCAAGGGGAAAATGTCTCGATTTACTATGGAACATCTCAAACCAGAGAACACTTAAAATTACACTTTTAGGGACAACAACAAACCAATTAATGTGCTCACTGGAATTGACTATTGGTTGGACAACTTGATATGCAACGTACCGGAGCTTGTGATGTGTTTCCACGTCAATGGGATTGTGCAGGTAAGACGCGGTGTGACTCTCCTGGTAATTCTCAAAGGCCAGTACCGAGTACTTTACTTGTGTTTTGCCTGCAGGCTTTGACAGATGCCCTGGCACCTGCATGTGTAGGCATGAGCGTTAGCTCTCAGGCCTGGCGCCCGTGGTAGCTCCTTCGGTGTTTCTACAGTGGAAGTGACTGTTTAGCGTACTGATGATCTACTCAGCACACGCAGGGTTTTGGTGAAAGACGGTAGCGGTGACTGCGTCGGGGAGACGCTTTACGCACAGCAGACTGTTGTTGAGCGTGCGCTGTTCATGAGGCACGTTGTCAGCAGTATAAACATTGGTGGGGGTGGGACAAAGGCTGGACTTTGGTCATGTCTCTTTGGGAAAGACCAGTGTGCAGTGAGTGGTAGGAGCCAGGAGGTCGATCCTAGAGGAGGTGATGTGCTCACGAGTGGAGTCATGGTCGCCTAGGAAAGCAGCCATCCTTTCTGTTTCAACTTCTGCAAGTGCCGAGTACTAAGTGGATCTGAAGGATAGAGCGCACCTCAAAAAAAACGAGCTGGATTTTAAAAACAATGTCAGTCCAGTTGGGCGTCAGGATTCATGTAGCAGGTTGAGCAGGAAGGTGGCCAAGTCACAGATAAATAATGCAGAGTCTTGGACACTGAGCTTGTTTTAGTTTGGTGATCTGAAATCAGTGAAGGCTGCACCTGGGAGATGAGATCGTGTATGTTGGAGTATTTCCTTGGGACATCGTATCAACAGAGAGGGAGAGCGTGGAGATGAGGTTGATAGGGCACTGTGCTACTTTTGCAAATCCTGGCACGTGCTAAGGATGGTAAGAGCTGGCAGTGAAAGTAATGGCTGGCGTTGTCACGTGGTGGGACCTTGCTTTGTCCCGTATGGTTCTCTAAGTGCTTCCCAAGCATTCCCACATCTGGTCTTGGTTCCTCGGATGCTGCTGTTCTCGTCTGAGAGAGAATCAGTGGGCTCAAGGGGGACCCCCGGGCCCCGGTACTGGTGAGTGATGGTGCCAGTACGTGTGCTGGCGTCTGACTCCTGCCTGTCTGGACATCAGCCCGGTGCTTCCTGACCTGCCAGATGCAGCAGCAGCAGCATGGCCTCGTAAGAAGCACACCTTCTTGAGCCCCCAGCCTTTCCGTATAGGGGACTCTGTGTAACTGAAAAAGTGAGGAGAGAGCGCGCTTTGTAAATGATTCCGCTCTGTACCGGTGGTTGCAGCCGCTGTTAATGTTTTTGTCCTAAGTGGCGGCATTTGATGGGAGAGCACAGAGACTGGCGGAGGGAGGGAGGGAGCCTGCAAAGGTATTTCCAGGGCTGAGGGACTAGAATATTGCTGCTGCTGGCGTTGCCCCAGAAGGGACAGCGCCTCGACATAGGCATGGAGAGCTCTGTGTGTGTCCGCAGCCAGTTTTCAGCGTGAGGACACATAAAAATGTCCAGCGAGCACTTTGAAGTCGCAGTCATTAGAGAAAACGGAGCCGGAGAAGTCGACGGAGGCGCCATCTGCTCGCTGCTATTCCGGTCTGTCTCCAAGGGGTTCGATCAGAAGCAGGCGTGGGAGCCTTTCCCCACACGCTGCGGGGGGAGGGGAGCGGGCACAGTGTGGCAGGCAGTCGGGCCAGCAGTGCTCTGAGGCAGAAGTGGCAGCTGGGGACTTGAGATGAGCCAAAGTGGATGAAAATAAACCTTCGGGACAATCTGGTCTTGACCCTCCAGTTGCTTTGCAGTTTCTAGTCTCTGGGTGCTTCAGAAAGCGTCCAGGAGGCCGTGCAGAAAGTGCGAGTGGAAGAGAAGCTGGGGAAAAGCGTGGGCGTGCTTGGAGCAGAGCGATGTGTGTGTGCAGCCTCTGCTGTCACCTCCATGTCTGCAGGAACGGTCCAAGCTCCAGAGAAGAGCAGTGCGGGGGGCAGGCGTCTGCGGGAGGAGGAAGCCAGAGATGGGTGTTTGAGAAAGCTTAGCTGGGTGAAGTCCATCTTCACCTACCGTCCTCCACTGGACAGCCTCAGGCGGGAGTGGAAGTGTCCTTGGCGATGAGCCCGTGTCAGAACAGAAGTAAGGTCACACCCCAGAACAAGGCCAGTGTCCCGCCAGGGGGCGGGAGGGGGCATGGGGGGGGAGTGAGGATCCTTTGAGGTGCTGGAGCAGAGCAGAGAGAAGGTCAAAGCCGTGAGTTTCGACTCTTGAGCGACTTCGGTCGCTCACCGCAGGGGCTGGGTGTGTGCCGCTCTCTCCTAAGAGTGCTGCAGCCTGGGTGTTCTCACGCTGCCTGCCTGCTGTGGGTGTTTTGCAGAAGTATGAGATGATCAAGACAGAAGAGATTCCCAATTTGGAAAATTCTAATTTTTCTACCAAAGTCATAAAAGACATTGCACAGAACATTTTATCGTTTCTGAAGTCTAATTGCACCAAGGAAGGACATACCTATTGGCTTTTTAAAGGTAAGCTGATTCTGGAGTGAACCGTCATCGGTTGAGTAGCTGCTGCACGGTGAGGTGATTTGTTGTTCTTCTTTCCAGCAAGTGGCAGCGATATCGTGAAGCTCTATGACCTCACCACTCTTTGTGAAGAGACGGAGGACAAGTACCAAAACCCGTTCACGATGCCAGTAGCTATTCTCTTATATAAGTGAGTGCTTTCAGGAGTGACCGTGACACTGAATGGTCAGCCAGACTGTCTTTGAGAGATGAGGGCTTTAAAAGGTCTTGGTTTTTATTGTGCGTGCGTGCGTGCGTGCGTGCGTGCGTGCGTGCGTGCGTGCGGTACGTGAGAGAACACACAGTAAATGGGCAGGGCTGGGGGCAGGTGTAAAATGCACAAGTTGTTTCTCGTGGCCCTCACAGTGTTAGAAAGAAAAGGAGGACTATGCCTAGACTTGTGTCTGGCAGAGAATGATGACTGGGGAATAAAGTTGATATGAACTTTTTTTAGGGTTGCTTGCAACATGATGATGAAGAAGAACCAGAATAAGAAACATTACGGGACGATCAGAACGTTACTGCTTAATTGTGTTAAATTGTTGGACAAAAGCAGACATCCTCAAGTAAGCGTCGCATTTATTGGTCTGAAAAAGTCCTGGTGTTCGGATAGAGAGATATATACCCAGCCAAGCCCTGACCCCTGCCTTCCCAGTCCAGCATGCCAGCCTGTCCTGTGTTGGGTGGTGGTGCCTGCTCTGAGTCACATGTGCTTTGCGGACAGTGTGTTGGACAACTTGTTTATGGAATTAATTAGTGTAGAAGCGTTTCAAATAGTAAAACAATCAGGTTTTTGTTTTTTTTTTTAATATACAACTAGAAAATTTCACTTGTGGCTCTTGATTTCTCTTAGGGCTATTCTGTAGATCTCAAGCCCATTTAATTTTAACAAAGCAGTGCTGTATTATCGCTGTTAGAATGTGGAAACCTGTTCTGTAGTATCTTTAAAAAAAATCCATTTACAGGAAAGGACCTTGTTAAATATATGTAAGTTTCACATTCCAAGCAGCTCTTAAAATAATCTCCGCCATGCACCCCACAGTTTTACACCCCACCAACCCTTGGTTCTCTGAATTTGAGGTTGTGTTTGTCAGTTGTTGATAGTTGTAGCCTATTTAAATCAGAAAAAGTATGTCACTCATTTTTATTTTTTATTTTTTATTTTTTTAAGATCCAAATTAATCTTAGTTGTAGCCACATCCAGTTTCTATTGGGAATACAGATTCTATTGGGAGCCAAACCAAGAGAATTGTTTTTGGAGAAAATGACAAGGCATAGTTTGACTTGAATACCTGATTGCTATATTAGCATTATGGTTATATGTGGTGGGGTTTAGTGGGGATTGAATGACTTATGTGCAAGTTTGTATCTGTGATTAAGAATCTTATCACAGCTAGGCACGGTGGCACGTGCCTGTAATCACAGTCTATGGGGTGAGGCCGGGACTAGGAATCGCTTGAGTCCATGGGTTCAAGACCTGCCTGGGGCAACATAGCAAGACCTAATCCCAAAAAAATAGCTGGGTGTGGTGGTGTGTGCCTGTAATACCAGCTACCTGGGAAGCTGAGGCTGGGGATCACTTGAGTCCGTGGTACCCCGGGAAACGTGAACCTGTGAGCGGTTCCCCAGGCAAAATAGTGAGACCTAGTCTCAGAAAAAAGTTTAAAAAAAAGAATCTTACCACAAATAGTAGGATGGGATAAGTGGTGACATAAAACTGCTGATTTAATGGACTTTTCCCTTCAGCTTTTATGGGGTGATTCCATCTTAGAAATGTAGATAATATAGGAAATAGTAGTTGGCCCATTAAAGATAAATTCTTAAGAATTCATCATTTGGCCGGGCGTGGTGGCATGCACCTGTAGTCCAAGCGCTGGGAGGCTGAGGCCACGGATCGCTTGAGTCCATGGGTTTGAGACTACCCTGGGCAACATAGCAGGATCTGGTCTAGATAAAGCAGCTGGGTGCAGTGGCGCATGCCTGGAATCCCAGCTATCTGGGAGGCTGAGACTGGGGATCAGGACTACCCTGGGCAACAAAGCGAGACCTAGTCTCAAAAAAAAAAAAAAATCATTTGTACAGTTTGGTTACTCGGCTTAGTTATGACACTTTGCACATGAAAATTTTTTTGTCTCTGGTGAAATGCAGTTGCCACTTTTTAGGGAATGAGCTGGGACTGGAATAATTTCAGAAACATGATGTTTGAGGGTTTCCCAGGATGCTCTCGGGGCTGGCAGCGTGGAATAGAACATTTCTCTGTGTCTCTGTTTGCGAGGGAAATAGCCTGATTACAGACTATGAAGACAGTATATTTGTTAGTAAAATCAACCTGTAACAGTCATTTATATGTATTTCCTCTTTTCTTTTTATAAGATTATTGCTTCAGCCAATTACATGCTTTCAGAACTTTTTCAGTTGGATGAACCTAAAAAAGAAGAAAGTTCAGAGTCTCCTTTAAATGAAAATTCTGATGAAAGTTACAGCGAAGAAGAGGAGGAGATGCCTGACAGCGATGAAAATGGATCCTATAGCACCAGCTCTGACCCACCCGATGATAACAAAGCAGTAGCTATAATTAAGTCTGTGGGCGAGCTGTCAGTTCCGGAAAAATACAAATCCATTCATCAGATCAGAGTGAGTAGATTAAGATTGGTCTGTGGAGAAGCGCAGTTGCCTGAGTTCAGTCAGCCGCTCAGACCCTGGCTGCGCTTCAGTAAATCCTTCCTGTTCTCTTGCGAGTCGGCCACGTGACCTCTCAGACTTGGTTCGGCAGTGGGCCCGGCCGGGGCCGCTGGCCCTGTGCGCGTCTGCGCGGGAGAGGTGTCTTCAGCACCGTCACAGTGTGGGCTTCCTTTGCAGCGTCGTGTGTCGTCATGGCTCGTCGCCGGGTGCCGGAAACAGCGCGGGGTGCCCGGTGGGCAGGCGTGGGAGAGGGGCTGTGCTGTCGGCCCCTGTGGAGAGACGGGGCCCCGTGTCCCTGTGCTGTGTCAGTGGTTCTGCCCTGGACAAGAGCCTGCCGTCCCCTGCCATCAGGGTGCCACTGCTGGATGGCCTTGGGCGAGCTTCTGCCATCAGGCCTTGTCCAGACAGTGTCCTTGTGTTTCGTCCGTTCTCTAAGTTAGTTTCCAGTCTCACCTCCCGTGAGTAGGTCCAGGTCAGCCTGAAGCAGGTTCTGCCTGTTCCCCGAACTGAGATGCAGTCATAAGGTGGCTTCTCGATTAGAGCTCTGAGTTTGACTTTCAGGTGGAAAATCTAGGCAGGTTTTTGAGACCTCTCGCTTGTCTTGAAATCCTGCCTCTGACCACCCCACCCCGTCGCCCCCACCGCACCGCCCCTTTACCTGTCAGACTCGGCCTCTGCCCTTGATGCTCGTGCCCAGAACGCGCCTTTCCCCACTCCTCTCCTGGCTGCCTGCTCTCACCCCTAAGCCTTGGCTGAAGTGCACCTCCTTCAGGACACTGTCCCTGGCACACCAGCCGGTGCCTGCCAAGCTCTCCTTGCTGTACTGAGGCCCTCGCCTGTCTGCCTCCTCTGGAATGTGGCCCATAAAGGCACCGACGCTCAGAGCGCCCTGTCTAGAGCACGCAGGTGCTCGGGAAGAGGAGCTGACTGGCTGTAGGAGAACTGTGCGTGCGGAGCTGAGTGTGTCCTTTCAGCCTCGCCTCACAGCGGAGTGTTTCCTGGTCAGACACGAAACTCTCGATTGCGAAAGTTGCTCGTGTCTGGGGAGCCGTGTGGCGATGCCAGGCCCTGGACCTGTGGGTCGGGTAGAGGGATGGTGGTTGCACGTGCGGCAGTGTGTCACGGTTGGCGACCGGATCCTGCGCTTCCTGTCAGACTTGCGGGCCGGACCAACGGCAGCCACTGCCTCACGGAAGCGTGTCCTGTCAGCGCTGCTTGTCGGTGCTGTTTCTAAACAACAGTCCTGTTTCCGGACCCTTGAGAGTCGCCGCTCCTCATGCCGGTGGACGGATTGCTCGGCCTGCGTTTGCATCTCTTCCCGAGAGGAGGACGGCCGGTCAGCCTCGCGGCTTGCCTCCGCGGGAGGCTGCGCAGAGACCCTCACGCCCCCTGCTGCCGAGAGCCGGAGAGGCTGGGTTGGCTTTGCTCCCAGTTAGGCGTGTGCGTTGACGGCGAGAGAGCGTTGGTGTTGGCTCCTGCTGGAGCGGCGGTCTTCCTAGCCGCGTTCCCAGGGGTCAGCGCCAGCTGGCTTGCGCTGACCTGCTGGGGTAGGGCCTCACGGCCTAGAACGTTGCCCTTGCGTTTGTACGTCCTCACAGCAGCAGACAGGCCGGGGTTAAGCTGCAGTCAAGGCAGTGAGGGAGCTGCAGTGCCAGCTGCCCGCCCTGCGCTGACCGCACAAGCGCCTTTCAGAGGCCCTGGCGCGTGGACCCCAGCAGATCGGGGGCGCGCGCCATGAGCTGCGTCCAGCGTGGGCGCGGCGCTGACTTTGCGTTTGTCCCGCAGCCGAGCTGTGCGTTTCCGGCGTGCCACGACACTGAGGAGCGCTGCAGGCTGGTGCTGAGCTACGTGCTGGAGGTGAGTGTGAGCCCAGCCCCGTCCCTGGCCGCGCTGGTGCCGCTCGCGTGGCCGCCTCTGCGGTGCCTGTTCCTTCCCTTCAGGCGCCAGTTGAGAATCAGATTCGTTGCCCTCCACCTTCAAGTTCAGCCTGGTGTTCAGGCTCGTCTCGCGGTGCATTTAGCAGCGCAGATGTTGCCCGGTGTTTAAATGTTTCCGTTTGGCCTTCGGCTGCATCCGTAGACAAGTGTTTCTTCTCCGTTTTCATCAAGGGGTTAAAATCTGTGGATAGCAGCATTAAGAAGGAGAGCGACCTTCCCGCAGCCGACCCCAGCACGCCGATCCCCTTAAAATATGAAGACGAGTCCGCGAGGGGGGGTCCTGAGGGTCTGGAGAAGCAGATGGCCTTGTTTCTGGACAAAAGTAAGTTGAATTGATGTGCAAATCAGGCCTGTTCCGTGGCATAATGCACTGGCCTCCGTCAATAGCCGACTGAGGTCATCCGAAGCCCTCGCTGAGCAGAGCTCGGGGAGGGATGTCGTGTGAATGGAAAGCGGGGACGTACCTTTTCGTCTGAAGTGTCAGACAAAGCGGGAGCCCGTCCGTCCTCTTTCCAGCCTTCTAGCAAGAGTGTTGGGGGCCTGCGTCTCTGTAGCCATGGTGAGGAACCAGCGCCCTGGCCGGGCCGGGCTCGCCTGGGAGGTTTCCGGTTCAGTGAAGGTGCCGAACGTGAAGGGCGCAGGTGCGGGGAGCCGGTGCCCAGCTGCAGAGCTTGGCTGCGCTGGGCTGCCGTTCCCCTTCCGCCGAGCCAGCTTGCTCTCGAGATGGAGGCAGTACCCGGGCCTGCTGAGGGCGTGGTCGGGGCTCAGGGCGTTCGTGTTCCGGGCGGTGGCGTGGCCAGCGCGCGCTGAGCTTGTGGCCAGCAGTGCCGTGTCTTCGCACGCCTGACTGAGCTGCGGGGCGGGTGGGGGGGGTGGGGTGGCCCCTCGCAGATGCTCTGGCTGTCGTCGCGAACAGCGCCGCTTGGGGAGCACGTGCACTTCCATGCGGAAGTGCCTTGAGTCTCCCGCTGGTTGTGTTCTCAGCTGCGTCCGCTTTCTGCTGACCGAACCTCCCACCTCCTCGTTACTTACTTTGAAGGCTTTGGTGGACAGTCGCGCAGGTGCTTTCTGGACCTTTCTTTTTGCTGTGAACCTAATGGGGGGCAGGGAACAGCTTTCCCAGGAAGCGTTTCTGCCGCGCTTGCTGCGTGCCGGGCCTGGCCTTTGAGCGGTGCGGGCGTTGCGCCAGGAGTTCGGACATCTCTGCTTCGTCCTGGTGCTTGTTTTCCCCCACGTCCTTTCCTGTCTCGCCCTCTCGGCTGTGGGAGGTCCCGCCCGGGGGCCTGCACGCCATGCTCCCTCCTTGCCCAGGACCCCTCGCCGCGGTTCTGTGAGAACTTCCCGGAGCGGCTGCGTCTCCTAGTGTGAAGGGGGCTGTGGGCGCACTCAGTTGTGAGCGGGAACGCATCTCTCATGTCTCGTTCTCACAACACCGCACACACAAAACGTTCGCGTAGCCGGGAAAAGCAACAGGCACAGGTCGAGCTGTGACAGAGCCAGTTCTTACCGCTGCGTTGCAAGACTTGTGCTGTTTCTGACGGAGCCACAGAAGCTGTGGACGGTGGGAGGGCGACATGTTCCTGTCGGCGTAGTTGCCTCGTCGCTGCTCTGGTGGCTTGTGTCCCCGTCCGCCTTCCCCTCTGGGCGCCGGCTCTTTGGGGAGGAGGCCAGGTGACTCCTTGCCACTGTTCCCGTGTCTAGCGCGAGGCAAAAATGATGTTTGTTGGGTAAAGTAGATAATAAAGGCCTGGACCTGGGCCCGCGCACACTATGAGAGTCTGCAACTTGAGTATGCAGGCAGAGCACTGGGCCAGCGACGCCAGTCAGCCTGGGTGGGGCTGGGAGGGCGGAACTGGGCAGCAGCAGTGACAGGACTGTGCTGGGGTCGCAGGTCAAGCAGTGAGAAGGGAGGCGGGAAGCACAGGACCTAGGGAGTAGGTAGCTCTGCCCCTGGGCGCTGGGTCAGTGGCCACTCACCGCCGCTCTGGGCGCTAGCGCTGGCCTCGCCACGCCTTCCGAAGGCAGGGCCACATGCACCCTGGAGGCAGGAGCCAGCGTGAGTCCGAGTCCCCTTCCAGCCATGCCCCGGAGGCCTGTGGTAGAGTAGATGCCCCGGGGAAGAGGCCTTGGGGGTTGCGGTCAGTAAACAGATCATTTCTTTCATAGCGAGACTGACGTTGAGATAAAATGTGCTGCCTCTCTCCCCGTGTCCCAGTGGGCTCCCTGCAGAAGGGGAACTACTCCAGCCAGTCTGGAATGATCCCTGGCTCTTGGCAACATAAAATGAAACTGCAGCTGATTCTCAAGTCCTCGAAGGCCTACTACGTGCTGTCCGACGCGGCCATGAGCCTGCAGAAGTACGGGCGGGCGCTGCGCTACATCAAGCTGGCCCTGCAGAGCCACGGTGAGTCAGGACGGGGGCGGGGGCGGGGGCAGGGGCAGGGTGGGTCCTCCTGCTCTGTGGCCTCGTTTTCAAATGACTGCTGTCCAGTCTTGCTGTGCTGACTGGGGCCATGTTTCCTGCCCTGAAGAGTTTCATCTTCATTTTGAAGTCTGTAGAGCTGACGTGACACCTGACACGGAATAAGCTTAGCCTGGACCTGGGACCAAGGAGCGCTCAGCTGCCCACGGACTTGCTTTCCTGTTGCCCGTGTCCACTAACGTGGTTGTGCCTCTCCTCCCGCCTCTCCACAGACACCTACTGCTGCCTCTGCACCAACATGTTCTCCGAGGTGCTGCTCTTCCTCTCGCAGTACCTGACGCTCTGCGGGGACATCCAGCTCATGCTGGCCCAGAACGCCAGCAACCGCGCCGCGCACCTCGAGGAGTTCCACTACCAGACGAAGGAGGACCAGGAGATCCTGCACAGCCTGCACCGCGAGTCCAGCTGCCAGGGTGAGCAGCCTGGCCCTGCCCCCAGCCATGCCACAGGTCCCACCTGGGTGTGTCTCTGTGGAGATCAGGCTGTCTGTGTGGAGGAGATCCAGGCTGTCTGCGTGGAGGAGATGGGCTGTCTGTGTGGGTTGGATGTGTGTAGGAGAACAGGCTGTCTGTCTGGAAGAGATGGACTGTCTGTGTGGAGGAGACAGGCTGTCTGTCTAGAAGAGACAGGCTGTCAGAGACGGGCTGTCTATATAGAGGAGATCGGGCTGTCTGGAAGAGATGGGCTATCTGTATGGAGGAGATCAGACTATCTGTGCAGAAGAGATGGGTTGTCTGTGTGGAGGAGACGGGCTGTCTGTGTGGAGATCAGGCTGTCTGTCTGGAAGAGACAGACAGTGGAGGAGACAGGCTGTCTGTCTGGAAGAGACAGGCTGTCTGTGTGGAGATCAGGCTGTCTGTCTGGAAGAGACAGACAGTGGAGGAGACAGGCTGTCTGTCTGGAAGAGACAGGCTGTCTGTGTGGAG
>PVHY01025313.1:0-18571 GCA_004024945.1 Uropsilus gracilis
AAAAAAAAAAAAAAAAAATCCAAACCAAAAAAAAAAAAAAAAAAAGTCTGCTGGACCTTGGAGTGGAGAGGCTGTCAGCCTGTCCCATTTGGGCCCAGATGAGGAACTGAACTCTGAGCTGATACACAACTTGTCCAGAGTCCCATACCCAGGTAGATGCCAGAGACTTGAGTTAACTATTGACTAAAGGATTTATACATGTCAATACTATAGTATACTTGAGAAAATGCTATTAAATACACTGATGTGATGACTTGCAAACTGATATTATTTTTCCTTTTATTACATGATAATGTTCATTAATGTTTCACACAAATGGCCAAAATGAAAGGAGAGAGGTTATAAAGGGAAGAGCTATTTTACAAATCTATGCTTAGATTGCCACCCAGAAATAATGAAAAAATTTAATTGCAAATCCTCTTTAAAAAAATATTTTGTCTCATTATAAAAGTAATAGATATTTGTGGTATAAGTTCAAAAGCAGATATTTAAAGAAAGAAACATATATCTCCAACAATCCTTTGATTCAAAGATAACTATATCTAACATTTGAATAACTGTCTTGGCAAAGCTTTATCTTATACCTATACAAACTGCATATGTATTACAAAATGAATTACATTGTATATTTAATATTTCATAACTTTAATAACCTCTGTTTCTGCCATCTTAAAATAATCATTTGGAACATTTCCCCAGTTCATCAAATATTCTCTAAAAATAAGAATTTGTGGTCATGTCTTAAAGTTTGTTATATAAACGTGCCATTCTTTATCTAATTTATACTCTAATATTCTGATAAAATAAGTCCATTTTCTAGACTGAAATATAAAAATATTAATGAGTTATGTTGAAAATTAATTCAGGAAAAATAAAGGACAATATATATACAGTTATTAAAAACTAAAGCTCTTTATTTAGATAATTGCAATTGAAGTTACCCTTTTCAGTAATTACATATTGTCCCTGAAGATAGTTTACTTTATTGAAAGAAATTTGGTTAAAACATGAAATTAAATAATGTAAAATTTACTTTTACATTTTTTGACTTTCCATTGAATTGCTAATTTTATTTTTACTTTTTGTGTACCTACCTGAAGAGATATCTATTTTAGGAATTCAAATTAAAGATCCTAAAACCCTTTCTCCTTTTATTTTTCTGATTCCACCCTCTCCCCCAAATGACAGGAATTGGGATTTTTTTGAACATTTTCTGAAAGTGTTCAGTCTATGAAACAAGTTCAAAAGATTTGACCTTCTGTCCTCATTAAATTATGGAGGAAATTGAGAATGTTAATGTGTTTACTTTAAAACTAGTAGAATCACAAGATAAAAAAATCTGCTAGATCACTGCAAATGTCTAACATTTGTAACACATGCCAGACACTTTTCTGTAAACTATTGTTTTAATATCCTGGTATAGTCTTACTCTAGTCCTGCAGTTAGGTAGTATTGCTTTTATGTGAGCAGAAACTGAGTCACAGAATCAAGTAGATGGCACACAGATGATAAGTGCAGGACTCCAAGTCAGGTGGCTTTTTTCATGATAAAGTACAATATTTTGATGTCCAGAGCATGACCTCAAATAGTGTTGGAACATCTTTGATAGGCATGCAGTGGGAAGGGTGATGCACACTTTGCCCAGGTGTGATGATAAAATAATGACTCATTTTGTGGGTGGTGATGGGAATATTCTTGTTGTTTGTAGTTACAGACTTTTGTTATGTACAGTACACAGCCTTGTGGGTAACTGGGTGTGTACATAAACACATGTGTGAAATACTACCCTGAAAGGGATACCCTAATGCCTTTATGAGTCTCCAAAATACAGCCAAGTACTACAGTCAAAGCAAAAGTTGGCAATCAAAATGATGTCACAACAATATATCCAAGCCAAATAATAAAGTTTGAGACAATGGATATTTGAAAATAAACACAATGATTTTGCTATTTATATTTTCATCCTGACTTTTTTAACCTGATGCTTGTTACTGATGGCTGTGACCTTGGTTTGTCTTCATTTTGATTTAGGTTGCTACTGTGGAATTTGTGCTTCTGTCTCTAACGGGCAGATACTCTTTGTAGTTTTAGAGTCCATTTTTAAAAAATTGACATCTAACAAAATATGCAGATCTACAGAACTTGGTAGGACTGAGAGGTGGGGCTTTGCAGGGGAGATGAGGAAAAGGAAGAGAACTCAGCTGGGACAGGGTATGATCATCTGAAATGCTGAATTTATTATACTGCATAAACTCCAAGACTACTGAACTTCAAAATCCAGATTAACAGACCAAGAGTTTAGATCACCCCATCCCTCAAAGTGCAGAGATACTAGGCAGGTACTAGAGGCAGTGCTACTTAAAATGTCTTCTACGGTGAGATTGAAAGGAAAAGAAAGGTTTCATTTTGGCATCCAAACCCCTTTTCTCCCTTTCCCCCTCTGCACCTCTCTTTTCAGTGCCCCAGAACTCTCATATTGCCTCCAGTCACTACCTTACCTAGCGTATATGTGTACATATATATATGTCCCAAGTCAATAATAATAATTATAAACAAAACAAATCACCAAGGAACCTAGCAGAAAGTGGATAAAAGATCTCACCAGGTATTTCCTAAACAGGGATAGATAGTCATCAATAAACTCACAAAAAGTTGCTCAACTTCATTAGTTCTTAGAGAAATACAAAATAAAATCATATTCAGGAAAAAAAGAGACTTGCAGACTGACCATAGATCTTAGGCATAGAGCAGGGGAAGGTGAGAAAGAGGGATTAAAACAGGGGAGGGAAGATCACAGGGGACTGTGGTAATGGACCATGGGGACTGTGATGGGGAGAACTATGAGGACTATAGGGGAGAAATGACTTCTGTCCAAAAATGGGCCATGATGTGAGAAAAGAAATAAGTAAATTTTATTAAATAAGCAAATAAAAACATAAAGAGCTACCACTGTCTAGCCACTAGATGGCTAAAGTGATAAAGCTAAACTACCAAGTGTTGAGAAGGATACGAACACTACCAAGTGTTGATAGAACAACTCACCATTTCAGGTGACCATATCCTGTCCCAGCTGGGAAGTTCTCTTCCTTTTTCTCATCTCCTTCAAAGTCTCACCTTTCAGTCCTACCAAGTCCTGTAGATTAAATGTCCAAAACATGTGTCCAGGTGGTTTACAAGGTCTCACGGCTACCACTGAGGTTTATACCACATCCCCTCTCCTCGGGGCCAATGGGCCTCCTACTGCTACAGTAAACTGTTTTACCACATAGTTTGAGCCCCTACTTAAAATTTATTTCCCTTGGTTTTATTCTTCACATCACCCATCCTTTACTTCACAGCACTTAGCCAGTCAGTAATTGCTTATTTCTTCCTGCCTTTGTTTTCATACCTGTCTTTTTTTTTTTTTTTTTAAAGATTATAGAGTTTATTCTGGTTGACAATTTAGGCCATAGACATGTACATAAAAATTCCATAAAAGGGATCAGTATGTGGGGAGGTGAGGGGGGAGTTGGAAATGGGAGGGAGTGGTCAGGGAGGGAAGGTGGTGGGTGATCCTCAGGGAATACAAAGATATGAAACACATATATAAACAAATAAATAAATTAAGAAGAAAAAGGAATCAGTACAATTTCTACGCTGGGGAGAGGCAGCTCTCCTGCCTGCCTGGCACTATGCAGTTGGCTCTCTTTTTCTTTCTCCATTCCTTAATAACACTGTCCTTTTTTTTTTCAATTTAATTTAAATTAAAAAAATTTGCATATATGTGTATATTTATATTTATATTACAATATTGCATTATTGTGTACCCCGGGGCTTTCCCACTTCACTAATACTGTTTTCATACCTGTCATTATCACTCTCACTGACTATCAGTTCTGTAAAGAGATCAGGTCTACTTTTACTTTGTACACCAGTGCAGCACAATAAGTAGTTGAATTGAGTGACTGAATTAACATTTTGTGTCAAATCTGAATGAAGTGTACAGTGTGCCCCTCCAGTCACCAGTCAATCTCTTCTGGATTCTTCTTGGGAGGGAGGTCTCACTACCCCTGAGGCCACCCATTTGTGTCTGAAAGCGCAGCAGAATACCTTCAGTGTTCGAAGTGAGCTCATGTGTGTCAGCTGAAAAAAGGCCAGGGTTTTGGCAAGACTGACAACTGGAAAATCTTCCCAAGGCACCAATGTCCTTGCTTAATTGTTTTAGTTGGAAAACTCCCCTCTTTTAGCAGATGTAATTCCTGGCTCTTTGGCATGAAATTCCCTCCCACCCATAGCGTTTCTAGGGAACCCAGTGCACTTCTGATCTGGGGACAAAATAAGCTTGGGGATCGATTCTGTTCCCATGCCCTTTGTCTGACCTCCCTCAGGAGCTGAGGTCCACAGTAGAATAAAATGTGGTGTGGGGCTCGGCTCCCATCTCTCAATGGCCCATCTCTCACCCATCTCTCAATGGCCCAGCTCCTGTCCAAATGTGAATTATTTAATGCAAACTCATCAAAGGTGGTGGCAGGGAGTTAGATATCTACATGTGTTCCCAGAAAGGGACTATCGTAGTTTGAAATTCTAGTTGTATTGAGGCCATGTCCCCAGAGTTTAGCTAGTCTATTAAGTAGTAATCTAACCCTGTGATGATCTCAATTAATTCAATGTTTTCCCCAGTTCCCATTTGATAGTCTGGACTCAGAGCTGTGGGTTCATGAGCAATTTTAAATCATTCACCGGAAATTCACTTTTGTTTTTCGTTCCTGTATTCTTGCCGTTTGAGGTCAAGGTGAAATTTATCAGTACCATGGAAGAGGACCTTGGAGCTAGAGAGATCGGGGTACAAACTTGACCCCACTAGTTATTAAGTGGATGATTGTTCACTTACCTCACTGAATCTTCATCTGCAGATGGAGAAGATATTGACTTCTAAGGCCACTGCGAAGATTAAATAAGGGGGGTTCCAACACTCTACCTACCATGGAGTAGGGGTCCAGTACATCTCTGCTTGCAAACCATGTCACCCATCTTCTGGGACAGATGGCCAGGAAACCTTCTGAGTCTACTTTGTGCTTGTGGGTGTTATTATATTTACTTCCGATTTCAAGACAATATTTGTTGAATTGCTGGAGTATGGCCTGACTCCTTGACATCGCTGCTGGGGAGATAAAGGCAACATGTTTGAAGTGATTTGAGCAAATAAGTGGCAAACAGACCCAATGGTGAAGCTTTTAAAGCTCTATCCCCATTTCAATCCCTATTCATTCCTGTCTGTCATGACCATAGAGGTCAACAATGGCCTGAATAAAATATAAGACTCTCTAATGCCCAACAGTCATTTTAGGCCAATCCTTGCCTCAGGTTTTTGAACAACACAGACAATAAATGGGCAAGGAAAGAGGAAAGATTCAAAGGAGTTCTGCTGTTTTATTCTAGGTAATAGAATTTATGGCTGGCTATTATTTTCCTTTAATGAGTGTCCCATATTTTCTAAGTGATAATTTACTAGCATTATTATCAGGGCCCTCCAAATTTCTGAATTAAATTTTGGGTAGATTACTTGAATTAAAGCACTTGAAGTGCTGCTGCCACTCTAATGTAAGAGGTCAAAATCAGGCTGTAGGAGTCCCAAGGCCTCACAAGGACATCCTTGCCAGATGACGAGCTCACAGGTAATGTATCAGGAGCACTGATGGGCATGGTGTGTGTGGCTTATCTCATTCACGGTAGCAGCTCAGTAATCAGTGACTAAGGTTAATGAACAATGCTCTTTTCTGAACATCTCAAAACATTTTGCTTTATTTTTCTGCAGTCAAATACTCTGCTCCTGCACTATACCCCTGCTCTATTTTCTAAACAAGAAAGCGTTGCTTAGCTTAGAACCCCCCAAGATAAGAAGACTATTTATTAAATCAGTCAGCTGATAAAAGATTGTCAAGCTCTTACTATGTGCTGGGTAAGTAGGGGCTGACCAGTCATGCCCTTGCCCTCTGGGACCTCTGACACTAATGGAGAAGATAGGATGTGAATAAGTAAACAAAGAAATCAGATCTATGTAGATTGTAGGAGCTGCAGAGGAAGTAAACAGTTGTTTGGAAGTCAGGTAACAGTTCTCAATTGAGGCAGTGACTTATTAATTGAGATTTGTAGGATTAACAGTTTGGCAGCCAAGAGATTGGGGAAGAATACAGGGAGAGGCTTGAATTGTGGCAGAAAGAGCATCATAGGCAAATATATTCACCTGAGAGAAGCTGAATTTGTTCAAGAGAGAGAAAAGGGACTGGTGTGACTGGATGGCCAATAAAGATGGATTTATGATGACACAGGCTGTGAGGGTGGAAGCTGGTCACATGGGTTCTGAGTGTGGGCCCATCCTCAATGGAAGCCTTTGGAATGTTTTCAGGAGGGGAACACTGTATATGTGAACTTCTTTTTTTTTTCACTGATTTTTATTTGGAAAGTGAATTTGGAGAGTGGTGGTAGTGGTGGTGGTGGTGGGGCAACAGTGGAAGCAGGGAGACTAATTAGAAGGCAATTTAGCTAGATCCTCAAGGAGGTAGCACCACACACCAGTAGAATGTTTAAAATGAAAAAAGAAGAAAACACCTCAGTGCTAAATATTGATGAGGACTTGAGCATCATCTTCTATGTTGTGATGAAAGTATAAAATGGTATAACTGTTTTTGCATAGCTTCTTGTCAGTATTAACTAAATGTAAAACGTCTCTTTTGAACCAGCAATTCCACTTCTGAGTACATGCTGAAGAGAAATGCCTACATCCGTGCACTAAGTGATGAGACAGAAAATGTTTGTGGTACCTCTTAATAACCCGAGGCTGGAGAGAACTTAACTATTTGTTAACAATAGATTGGATAAATAATTTGAGATATAGTCAAAGGAATGCATTGCAGCAAAGAGAAAGAATGAACAATTATAAAGTAATTTCCTTGTAAGAAATGATGTAATTTGCTTATTTGTTACATAAGCTGATTGATAGAGACCTTTTCCCAGAAGAGTGTCTAGCACACATAGCCTCTCAAAAAGCATTGGTCGTAGAAATGACCGTGTGAGTAAATGGTGGTAACCACTGATTCTCCCTCCGATATTTTATTCACTAGCATTGTGTCTAAGGTCTAAGAAGCAATAAAATGGAGTGAGTGTTAGGGGAAAGACTAGGGTAGGGTAAGGAAAACTCAAAGTCCTGGTTGGAGAGGAGGGGGAGATTGTGGTTTTAAATTGGGTGACTTTGTTAAGAAGGTAACAGAACATTGAGGGAGAAGTGGATTTTGTCTGCAAATGGCAGCAGAAATGGTACAGGTCTTGATGGAGGTCATGCCTGGAGTTGACACTATCTGTTCCCTACAGGGTGGTGCAAGCTGCAGGTACCATGGAGTTTTTGATGCCCACAACCTAGTAGTGGTGGGTCAAAACTTGGGTTAATCATGATGTGTAATCATGATGAAAATATATGTTTTAGAGCTCTACTTTTGGGAATTAGATTTCCAAATGGATTTTCAGTATTAGTTTTCAACAAAGATGATTCTATGGTCAAATAAATTTGGGAAATACTTCTCATCCTGACATTTCACAGGAAATGTCAGCATCTTAAAGGCTTTGAGTAGTGCTGTTGTCAGAGTGCGTAATTATGTGTTTTGCTCAGCATTTTCTTCAACCTATTTTATTGTAAAATTCCTAGTCAAACTGCAAACTTGTGAATACTGTGTAGACAGATTGGAACCAACCAATCTCGGAAGATTGGATTAGGTTTTCAAGGGGACAAATGTGCTTGGAAGAACTAGAAAACAAAGTTAATTACTAGATTGAGTGGCCCCCCCATATTGAAAGTATGGATGATCATGAAAATAAAAGGATTGAAGTTAGATCTAGAATTACATATACATCATCAAACGTTTGTTCTGTGTTTCCTCTCTCAGTATGCTATTTGATGAAAGTGGACAATTTTCCTGTAAAGGAACAGATAGCAAGGACTGTTGACTTTGGGGGCCCTATGGTTGTTGGAAAGCAGTTGTAGGAGATGCATTAATGAGTGCTCATGGCTGTATTGTGATAGAACTTTCTTTATGGAGCCTGAGATTTGGATTTCATATATTTATATACATCACAGAATAATATTTTGATTTTTTAAATTTTTTTTCCTTCTGTCATTTAAAGATGTCTTTTAGCTCAGATACCTCATGAAAGCAAGTGGTGGGCCGGATTTGGCTCCCTGGTTGAAGTTTGACAAGCTTCTCTTGCTGCATGCCTGCATGAACTCACAGTCAAGTGTGGGGGGGGGTGCTAAAGGGCAGCTCTTGTTGACTGTGCAGAAGGTTGGAGTAGAGGTCAGTATGTGATCATCTTGAATCTGTATTCTAGTACTATTTTCTTCCTGGATCCCTGATTAGACTCTGGTTTATATCCCCACTTTCCCTCAGTTTACTTTTGAGGTCTCACACTTTTGAGCACCACCCTGGCTCCTAAAGCCTTCTAGAACATAAACACACATTTCCCAAGTGCCCTAGACCTCATTTCCTCAGGGCTGGTATTTCCCACCCACCCAGCTCTTGGTTCTTTTGGTTTCTGACACTCACTGTAAGAATTTTATGTAGTGGTGCTAAGAGTAGCTTGACCCAGGTCATAACACACAAATACACATATTGACTCTTGTTCCAGCTGAGACTTACAATGTCTGGCTGTTCAAAATCTGAATGGGGGGAGTACTGACACCTTGGAAACTGACAAAGAAAATTTGTGAACACAAAGGGGGCACTTTTTTGTTATAGGCTATTTCTGAACAGAACAGCTGATTTAACTGCACAATCTGTTGTGTCCGGATGAAGTTATTCAGACACAACCCTACTCATTGGTTTATAGAATAACCGAGTGAGAAGAAATTTGGACTTCAGGATAGTCCCCTTTGCTAAAGTGTCAGAAATGCCTGGAATTTCCCCTCACTCATGTATCTTCTTGACACATTCCTACTAGACTCACCCAGATTGCATGGTTCACCCTTCCTTGGTGTGCTTAAGCACATCACACTTTCCTGCCATCTTCTGATCCCACATTTTCTTTTACCTGGTTGTGAGCTCCTTGAATGTAACCAAGAGAACTGTCTGTCACAATTAATTGCTTGAGCTCTAAAGTCAGACAGTCTGAATGTGGAATTGGGTTCTACCTTTTAGGGTCTGAGTAATCCTAAGCAAGTTATGAAGTAACTCAATTTGCTTCATTTGTATAGCACATTCCTCATAAGTGCAAAGACTAAGTAATTTATTATACATTAAAGCATTTAGAATAATACCTGCCCATCATACATATTCAATGAATTCAACTATTATTACTAATCATTTTGTTTTCAACTTCCATCATATATTCTATACATGTCATATCATACTTATTTAACTCATTTATGTATTTGAAATGCAATTGTAGGGTAAAAGTGCAAATGAAGATAGAGAAGGGAGCTATTCCTGTGGGCTGGAATAAAGGAAAGTGGAACAACTGATCAGGTTTGACATGGGGCCTGAAGAGCTGGGAGAGTATGTGGATGGCAAAGGTTAAGTCAGCAGGCATTTGTAGGAAGAACCTTGTTTTCTGAAGACCATTAGGTAAATATAACAACTAAAAATGAAAAATAATTGGCATGATGTTGATTTTATCTCAGATTAATAGCAGACCTGTTATCAAAATACCATTTTTCTCTTCTTTAATGTCTGCTGATGTTTTATTAAGTGTTTCACTTTAGGAATACAATAGATTTTAATTATTGAATGATGCCTTGGAGAGAAGGCAGGAGGAAGTAAAAAATGTTCCACAACTCTGGGGCATCTATTTTATATATGTTGGAGAAATTAACATAATATGGTAACATTTCCACAGCCCTCCACAACCCTCCCAAATTAATGTAACTAAAGATTGCCACCCCGGTTTCTTTCCTCTCTTATATCCTTATAAGAATCATTCTTCCTTTTGGAGTGAGCTCACCTGTGTTGTCTTCTGGCCAACCAGAGCCAAGCTGATAATGAATGACTTTGCCCCATGATTATGCTAAAAGAGAGGCTGTTTATAAAAGAGGGGAGGATGGGTATTTATTTATTTATTTATTTATTTATTTATTTATTTATTTATTTATTTATTATTTTTTTTAGGATCTGCAGCAGTGACTAAAGTTGCCTTATTCTCACCAAGATTTCTATTCCTTTGTCTTTGAGTAATTCTCTTTTTGGCAGATCAGAAAAAGAGATGGGGACTGTTGGAGAGGGATCAGAACAGGACTGACAAATTTATCTGTAGACTTCTCACCACTCCCAGATTCATGGTCTTTGGGACAAGTTAGATCTAAATTTGAATCAGGACTGTCACATTTAATTGACATGGATATATAAAAATTAACATTCAGGTGAAACTTTTATTTTCATAAAGAGAATGTGTGTGAGAAATGTGTGCCTGTGTGCCCATGTGTGCCACTTAGGTACAAATGTGATAGTATTCCCAGAACAATTCCACACTTAATGCTTCAGCTCAACCTTTTTTCTTGGCCACCAAGAAAGCAAATCCATTAACCAAGAAGAATAGAAAAAAGGGGTGGACTTGTTTGAAAATGTACTGGATGAGAAAACCCATTCTATTCTTATAAAACTATTGATATTTGTGACAAGCATAATACTTGAAATTCAAAATACACAGTTGTCATTCTAAAAATATAGTATCCATTGGGTGTTTTGAATGAAATCCAAACCTTTGTAAACTTTGCAAAATGTGACTACAAATAAATGCTTGGTGAGTCAATCATCTCTCAGTTAGTAGGTTGAAGAATAGCTGTTTGGCAAATTAACATTCATTGAATTGGCCCAGAGTCACCTCGACCAGTTCCCACTCTGGCTGGGTTATGGTTAGTGAAGCTTGGCATTCGGGGAGATCTTTCCTCCACCCCATTCATTCCGGACTTTGGGATAATAAATTATATAATTGAGTTTTATTTAATTATACTCAGGAGGCACAAAAGTGATACAAAACTGAGAGAAAATACATGTAATTAAATACTATCTTAAGAAAAACTTTTTGTAGGAGTGTTCTCATTTTGGAATCAATTTCTTAACTTTTTAGCCTTCATGTACAGAGGGGTCTCTGTGGTAAGAAGAGAGAGCGCTGGATCAAATCTTCCCTCTGTCACTACCAGCTCTGTGACCTGGGGCATATTACTTAACTTCTCTGAGTTTGTTTTTCCACTTCAAAAGTAGGAGTCATTATAAGTGCTCACAGCATTGAGGCAAATGGTGTTCTGTAGCAGAGTTTGATCTACTTTCTCATGCCTTCTCACTCTGAACCAGCACTCTCAGGATGCAGGTGTATTTGTCAGATGCAGGGTCATCTAGGGGTCTGGAGGAAGTTGGCCTCACTGTTGTCTTCAGTGATGACCAACCCACTGCTCAGAGTGCTGTCTCTGCATGTACTGGCTGCAAAGACAGCGTCAACAGCACCCAAGGGGACACACACCATCATTTGGCAAGTGAGAAACGGGGATGTCATAGAACCTTTACCAACACCAATGTTTATAGGGAAGAGGTGAGTAGGGGAGTGGGCCAGCCAGGAGGGTGCTGGGCGTGGAGAGCACAAGGAACACAGTGGAACAGAGGCCTCTGCCTGTCGGTTAATTCGGAGTTTCAGGGAGGTCACAGGCTGCCCTCCTTTGGTTCTCATCCAGGGTCTGACGGGGCACATTTCTTGTCTTTGTTGCAGAGGCAGGTGCCAGGAAGAGAGCTGCTACAGAGGATAACCCAGGAGAAACCTCAGAGAGATCCGAGGGCACGGGAGAGCAAGGTAGGGTCTACTGCCCCAGACTGACTTCATTTAAAACCCTCCCTATGCCTGCCTTTCTGATGCACTTGGAAACACAAAGCTTGGATACGACAGGCACTAGCAGTTCCATTAAAATGATAGGAAACCCAAGACTTCCAGGCCTAAGGCATTTTTCAGCCTCCGTGGAGCTGGGACTTGAGTTTAACTCTCCTGAAAGTCAGGCCCCAAACTTGCTCGCAGGACCCAGGACCTCTTGTGGGAGTTCCCCAAGCCTTTCCAGTTCCAAAGGAACCCTGCCTGCGGGGCACCGGTAAGGGAAAAATGGCAAGTAAGGGACCAAATGGCAAGTCTCTCCGCCACGGCCCGATTCTTGTCGCTGCTCCTTAGGGGAAAGTATCCAGGCAAATGTGGTCCATTTTAATGTCCTCCAGGCTAATCATTTCAGGATTTCTCACCTTACTTCTACTCTCATGGTCTTTCACCCTGGTCACTTCAGCCAGAAAAGTGAAGGGAGGGGGGATGTCCTTAAGTCCTGGTGAGAAGAGCAGGTATGTGAAGGAAATTCTCTGCATAAATATAGCTTTTACTCTTCTGGGTAATTGGCATTCCCCTTTCTGGGTTCCTGTTGCCTTTCTAGTATATGCCTATTGTTAGATGTGGACTCCTGCCCTCTACCCCATGAGCGCCCCCCCCAGCAGTGCTGGATGCAAGTACAACTGTGGAAACATGGCCGTGGGAGGAGAACTGTTTTCCAAAGTGAGGTTTGTGGTCCTGTGGTCTGTGTCTTATGGGGGATGTTGGCCAGAGGAGTCTTGTTAGCCTTTTGGATCATGGAGGGATTTTGTCACACAGAAGTGGTTTGGATTCTCAGTATTCACAAATTAACCCTAGGTGTGGGGTCCTCCCATCTGTGAAATATTGTCTTCTCCCAGCACCAGTTCCCTCCTTGCTTATGTGAAAAGAGTACTGAAGTCACCTCCTTCTGGTGCCCCTTCCATTCTCTCAAACCCCACTCTTTGTTGTTTATTAGCTGTGCTGAGACCATTAGTCTCTTTCCTATGTTAGTATCTTTTCTCTGGGCTTTTAAGAGAACTTTTTTGTAAGAGTTCAGAGTTTTAAGACAACTTTGTAAAATATTGTGGAGCATGAGAACCTACATAGGGAGTCAGAAGTTCTATTTCCAGAACCACAGTAACTAGTTAGGACAATCAGTTCCCCTCTCTGACCCCTGTCATTTTATCTGTGACTTCCACCTTTACAGTTACTCTTTAAGGTTCTGAGACATTGTGCAAAAGTGCACTGAAATGCATGGTGGCATGAAGCCATAACCACAATGACGATAATGGCAGCAGCTGATACTTCTTACATACGAGATACTGCTCACTCTAAGGAGGGTTTTTATTTATTTATTTTATATATTTATATTATATATATATATATATCACATCATTGTAGTCCTCAGGGATCACCCACCATCTCCCCTCCTTGGCCACTCCAGCTGGTCCCCCTCCCTTGTGTACTTTCTAAGGAGGGTTTTTGCATTAAGTTATTCAGTCTTCACAGCTGCTGCTGTCTGAGGCACTACCTATGAGGAAGCTGAGGGCAGTGTCTATACAGCCAATGAGAGCAATGTAGGATTTGACTTTCAGAGGTCAAGTGTGGAACTTTGTTGTTCGTGGTGCTGCTTTAGTGGTTTAATGTGAGAACTGATAGGGCAACAATGAGTATAGTTAGGGTGAAAATGACACTAGTAATAAAAAAACACCTATCACTTTTGCTCACGCCTTCTATCACTGTTATCTCAAACAAGAAAAAAAGGAACTGGTATAAATGCTGTCTCCTCCAGGAAATTGTGGGCTGGACTGGTGCCCCTCATGCTGGACTGCCCCCACCTCCTGAACAGCCCTCTGTAAGCATGGATTCAGGTCACCATCTGTTTGCTTGTGGGTGGGCCATCTAGAGATAAACTGCCAGAGTAGGGATGATGACCCCAAGCCCTGTGCCTGTGTTGTCCACCTGTGGGGACTATAGAGCTTGGAGGCCTGGCTTTGGTACTCATGGGAGTTTCTCCCCTTTCTTCCTCCACCCCCCATTCCTCTGAGGCAGCTGGATTCCCTGCCATCTTCTCTGGAGAGTCTCTGTTGAGAGGCTTGGAGGCATCTAGGTACCAGGCAAGCAGCTCTGTAGTTCCTGAGGGGTAGCTGCTTCAGTGTGAGTCATGTTTATGGTGCTTGGGGGTTTCCCATTTCCATCTGTGCAGCAAGAGGCTGGAGGTGGTCATATTTCTGGGTCTATGCCAATGTTGTAGATGGGAACCAAGCTCACATAAGACACATGGGAAGATGGTGTATGAGAGAAGGTTGGGAGGTGGCTAAGAGCTCCCTGCACCCTTGGGCAGAAGGCTCAAGAGCAGTAAATTCAAGGGCAGTAAATTCTGTTCCGGGGGGTTAGGGGGGGTGAGAAAAGGAATAGGGTTTACTCTGTGGGCTCAAATCAGCATGTTCCTCTCTGCTTATATATCTTTGGACTTTATTAAAAGCAAAAGGTTGAAAAAAAATAAGAATGGGCTGGAGTGTATGAAACTTTTCCACTAGATAGGAGTGTGTGGAACTTTTCATCCCCTGGGGGGGGAGAGAGACAGAGAGACAGAGAGAGAGACAGAGAGAGAAACAGAGAGAGGGGGGGAGGGAAGGGTAGCCTAGCCTGGTGGGTGGAAGTCTGAGAGGAGTCAGACAGGTGCTCACTAGATGTCTTGCCCACCTTGTTGCAGCTGCCTTAGTTGCTTTGTATGTGGAATGGGGATTGTTCTGTAGCTGAAAGGGTCTGACCAGGCGGCTGAACATTAGTGCATTAGGACATTATTGCAAGCATAAATTGCAAATGCAGAAAACTGCTAGAAGAATTCATTGACTTTCCTCTCCCTTCTTTCCATTTACTGAACTAACTTCTCACTGCAACTGTTTAATGTGCCTTGTGATTTGCTTCAGTTGTCAAACACATTGAGTCGATCCCATAACCATTTGCTGAGTGTAGACTGTATGTCAGTGATTATGCCTTGTGGTTTGGAGAATTATCTTCAAAGCCAAGGAAGAATTAAATAATCTAACAGTCAATTCCTGTGAAGAGAGGAAACCAAGTTGCCTCTCAATCTCACACATGCCCATTGTTGACTTGAGAAGCATTTTGATAAAAATTCAGCTGCCAAATGTATGTACAAGAATTTCTCACAATGAAGAAAAATGCTTTTTGGTAACTTAAATACCTGACAAAAGCATCTCAGCATTAAATCATTAATACACCCACATGCTGCCAACTATAACTGCTTCTTTTATCATGATAATACTGACTGTCTGATTCTCTGGTAGTTTTGGGGCAGCAGCGTAATCAACATCTGGAAAACTTGCTTGTGATCATGAGATTTCAGTCATCTTGTCAATGTAGAGACTGTGCTTTCCCACTCATGAAGATTTTTAGAATTCATGATCATAATTTAGGATTTCAGTTACACAAGCCTGTTATCTATTTCTTTTGGCATCAGCTTGCCTTCTATGGTGAAAATGCCTTATATTTTATAAAGCCCTGCTATATTAGTGTCATATTGCTGGTGATGTAGTTACAGGACTTTTCCATTAGGTCCTGGTGTAAAGGGAGAACAAAATCTCACATGAAAAGTGGCAACAGGACTTTTTGTCAGTGAGTATCAGTTCTTTACTCAATTTGTGGGAGGATAAAACATTTACCCTGATCTCTGGAGAATGGTTAGATCGCATACCTTAGAGGGCCATCTAGTTAATTTCCAAATTTCCTTGTGTAGCTACTGACAGAAAGAGAAAAGTCATGTATTCATTCACCAAGTATTTATAGCTGCTGACTGTACAAGGCATCACTCTAGGTGTTATGAATACATCAGTGAGCAAAACAGACACAGCCCTCGTGAAGCTTACAACCTACAGGGAGTATGAGTTTGATCTGGCTCAGTATAATTTAGTTTAACATTTATTTTAAATTATAAAATGCTAGAAACATGACAATTGCAGGAAATAATTAAATATTTATGTCTGTACTAGCAAGAACTTTAAAAATGTTTCTTTTCTGTTTTTTTCTTATTGTAAGCTTATAAAATTTGAGGACATGCATAAAAGAAGAAACTAAATTCCACCAGTGTTCCTGAGAGGGCAGCTGCAGGGGTGGGGCCATTCTCTGTAAGAAAGAGGACTAGTCTGAGATCACTGGTTCTGGATATTAAATTAAATTCCCTGTGACCCCAGAACCATGGTGAAACCACTGTTAGCATTTTGATGTGTTTCTTTTCTGTGTTCTCCCCCAAATAGTTGCAACAACATTGTATCCTACTTTGTAGTTGATTTCTTTCTTTCTTAAACATAATCTACCTTTATTTTCATGGTGTTCTGATGTTTTTAGTGTCTATTGTATCATCATCAATAGCTACATCCAACCTGGTGTGATTGCATGTGCCTGTAATCCCAGCTACCTGGGAGGCTAGCGATCACTTGAGTCCCTGGGTTTGAGACAACCCTGGGCAACATAGTGAGATGCAGTCTCTAAAAAAAATAGCTACATCCAAAACACATGTGTGGAAAGTATGTAGTTGGCTGTGTGTACAGCATCTGTGTGGGTGCTGGTTTATTAGTAATAAGAAACATATTTGTACTTGTTTGAGGTGAACTATCAATAAGCTGGGAGTAAGTCTTAAATTTGTTTAGTTTCCAGTAAACAATTGATGGGGGATTTTCTCCATTACAGGTCATTTTGGTAAGGAGTTGGATCCAGCCTATGTCAAAAATTCCCTTTTGGGCTGCCTGTCTGTTCTCTTGGTTTTAGTGTCCTTGGTGCTCTTGAAAATTTTGTTTCCAAGGTTTCCACTGAGAATAGTTACCTTCCCCAGGGATTTCAGAATCACACTGAGAAGTTTTAATTTTCCAGTTCCACTCTTTGTTACTGGAGAGCAGGCAATGATATGGGCATGCACTGTTTATCATAGAGGCCGGCACGTGGTAGCTTGATCCACGTTAGACCCTTAGCAAATGGTGCCCCCTTTCCCATGTCCAAGTGCAGATGTGTGCTTGCCTTGTCTATAACGGGTTATCCATCTGGGACCTACCTTGTGCAAGTTGTAACCTTGGATGCGCTGTATTTATTCTATTCCCCTGTTCCCCAAATCCACATTAAGCACCTTTGATGTGGCAAATTTGGCTTGTCTACTAATGATTATTCACTGAATTTCTCTTTGCTAGTCCCTTTACCCCTTAATATACTATCATTTTTGTATATTAAGTTTTCCAGTTACAGAAAGAAAATCATAAGTAACAAGATGATACAAATTTCAGCTACTAAAAAAATGATATTTTTATTGTTTTCTGAAGCTAGAACTATAACATACTATTAAAGTTGTTTATACCCTTTAACTTCCTGTGTGATAACACCAGCCTCAGAACACATGAGAAAGAGATATTCTTTGTGGGGCACAGTTTTAATTTATATCATGACTGTTGACACAGATGTTTGATCAAGTGAACCTAGACCTAAGATTGAGAGGTTGAAACTGATTTGGTGGCAGATTTTGACCTTAGTTCTTGGCATATAGATGTAAACTGTGCCTGTACCTGCTGAGTTGGAGGTCAAATTGGGTCGAAATAGTGGAGAGGATAGGGTTTCAAAGGACCTGTATTTACCAAACTCTCTTTTCTTTATTTTCAGTCCCAACCCCTCCACCTTCCCCCAGTACCTCTGCAGTTTGGTTTGGTCATATGACTAATTTCTAACCAATGGAATGTGAGAAGGAGGAATATGTATTATCTTAGACCTGCTTGGTTCCTAAAATCCTTTTTCATTGTCCCTTTTTGCTATTCTCTTCTTCATTTGCTAGTTAGATGTGTAGCCTCCAGTAGAGAACTGTGGGGAACCTAAGGGTGAGGGAAGTTGCCATTTGGAAGGAACCCAGACCCCCGAATAACTCCACAGAATAACAACCAACACCTCCCACTTCTCTGCTCCCAGTGTATGTTGTGCTTTGCAATAACCAAGAAATAGACCTTTATTGTAGTGTTGGACCATTGAGACCTTGGCTACTTATCAGTGATGTTAGCTGTGCAAAATTAATCTAGATTTGGCGCATACTGGGTATTCAATAGATATTTATTTATTTATTTTTTTCCTTTCACTCTTCAGAAAACTCAGAGTCAAAAGGCTCTCAAGGAAGGCTGAAGTGAGAAGAGTTGACAGGGTATTTCTAAGCCAAGCCTTGGAGATATAATCAAAAATCAAACAGGGAAACCAAACAAATCTGCCAGTGGCACATGGTGGGATTTTATTTTATTTTATTTTTTTTAATAATTAATTTTTAAAATTTATATATAAATTTCACAACTTTGTAATCTCAAGGGTTTGCCCCCCCTCCCCTCCCCCCCTTTCCCTCCTGTTCATAGTTGTGCGTTTCATTTTGGTGCTTAGCTTGTTTTGACTTTCCTCAAGGCTTTTATTTATTTATTTATTTATTTATTTATTTATTTATTTATTTATTTATTTATTTATTTATTTATTTATTTATTTATTTATTTATTTATTTTTTTCCTATATCCCTTACATTAGTGAAACCATTTGGTTTCTGCCTTTTTCTTTATGGCTTGTTTCTGCTAATATGATTTCTTCTAAATGCATCCATGTTGTTATGAAGTCATCCAATTTGTCATTTTTAATTGATGAGTAATATTCCATCGTGTATATATACCACAATTTTTTCATCCAGTCCTCTGTTTTGGGGCATTTAGGT
>PVHY01025314.1:0-18569 GCA_004024945.1 Uropsilus gracilis
AACTTTTGCACGGCCTCTTTCAGACACAAATCAAACTCAGCAAAGCAAACTCCAACACGGAGTTCAAATCTGCAAACTCCTTAACTGCATTCAGCACACATGCTGCCAGTCTGGGCCAGCCGAGGGTTGCAGGCCCTCGGTGGCCACATGGCCAAGCTCACATGGCTCACATCTTTACAAGATGGCCGATTTCCATCTCCTCTCCATATTGGAATCCCAATCCAATTGAATCCTAAATTGAATCGAATCCTTCTCTTTGTTTGCACACCCTTTATATACCCTGATTTCCGGCCTTCCAGGAAATCTGTTACACTTCTTTCTTCCCCCTGCATCCCCCTGAAGGGAAATTCCAGCTAAGGTCATTCTCCCATTTTAACATTACCTGTCCTTGAAATCTGCAATCTTAAACAGGAGACAAGGGGGGGGGGGGCACACCCTATCAGTACCTGAATGCTTCCTGCAATTTTTCATGAAATTTCTCCAGAAATAAATTTTATGCTTTTAAGGCTCTCTTATCCTATAAATTAAAGTAAGAGTAGATAATACATATTGCAAGATACTAACTACACTTCCAGAGTCTTCATTTACCTTGGCTAACATTGGCCTCACCTTGAGATGTGCCCAGTGTCTCTGTAGAGGTGGTAGCAAGGTCGGAAATACAGCCTATTCCTGAACAGATCTTTAAACTACATTGACTGTTTGAGAAGCACTTTGATCACTATATTCAATATCAGAAGACAGGTTCTGATTCCAACATTGTCCCTGATTCTGATCTTGGCCAATTTTCTATCTCACAAAATGATAGAAAGTCAATTCTGTTTACGTCTCTTGGTTGTCATGGAGATCACATATCTGAGAAACTGAAAAAGCACCAAATAAACATAAATCATTATTATTTGCTCTACATAATGACATAGAAAGTGTTTTATAATGAAAATATCTCTTATAGTGATGCTAACCGATAGATAATTTTTGAATACATAATATAGTATATGAATTACATTACTATAATTAGTATAATATAATATGTGAATATAAATGATATATGACACAATATAAAATACATAATTATCTCTTAATATATAACATTATATGTTAGTAATATATAGTGATTATTGCTACTCAGTCTGTTGGCACAAGTCAACTATAATATATAATTGTAATATATTATGTATTTTCTATTAAAATAAATATACCTATGTATACATAACAGTATATATTATAATATAGGTTAATATATAATATATAGACATATAAATTCTATATAAATATATATGGATAAACATAGGGAGATCTCCCATTACTGCAGCACATTCTCAAGGAGCACTCTTACTGCAACTAAACTTCAAAGTATGATTATTCCTGAGCAGGGCACGGTGGCTCGTGCCTGTAAGCTCCAGCCTATGAAGCGGCCGGGGCTAGGGATCACGGTTCGAGTCCCGCCTGGGGCCTGTAGCGAGACCTAGTTCCAAAAAAATAGTTGGGCGTGGTGGCCCGCCTGTAATCCCAGCTACCTGGGATTGCTTGAGTCTGTGGTACCCCGGGCAATGGGAGCCTGCAGTTCCACGGGCAAAAATAGCGAGACCTAGTCTCAAAAAAAAAAGAAAAAAAAGTATGATTATTCCTTTCACTTAAGAATCATTAACAGGTGGGAGCAGTCAGGGAGCGAAGGAACATGGAGGAAGGTAATGACAGTCCATGAGTGAGAAAGTGGTGGGAGAACCCTGAGGAATACAAAGATGTGAAAAATATATATAAATAAATGATATTATTTAAAAAATAAAAAAATTCCTAAATGAAAAAAGAATCATTAACAGCTTGTTACTATCTGCAATGTCCATGTAGGTGAATAACTCTCCCTCAGCTGCATGCTACATAGGAAAAAGGCACGAAAAGGGCAATGCTGAATCCTGGTCCATTCGTAACTAGTTGCGTGAACTTGAGTAGGATCTGTCTCTTCTGGTTTTCTCTTCTGAATCCTGTGGTTGTGAAGATTTAAATAAACAGAACCAAACACCGGAACATAGTCTTCCCAGCTCATAGGGTGATAGGTTGCCTTCAGAAAACCAAACAAACGTTCAAGAAAATGTCAAAACTAGCAAGTTGATATAATACTGAGGCACACAGCACAGCACACAAGAAAGGAGCAGGGTCAAAACAGGGAAGGGTTGTAGACAAGGAAATAAGGTGACTATTCATGGGTGATATGGTGGTGGGAGAACTACGAGGACTACAATGATGTAAGAAAAAAATTAATTAATAAAAGAAAAAAAAAAGAAAACCTGGTTTCTTTCCTAAGACCTGTTGTAGATTATTTTTAAACATTTTTCCTATAGGTGGTTAGTGAAACTAAAGTGACAGAAATTGTGTTTTAAAGGGATGCTCTGATGATTGGAAGAAGTTTGAGCAGAGGCAGGATGCTCTGAGAAATAAGATATAATCTGACTAAAATCCAAGTGTGCATTAGAGGTGGTGGTAAAGAAGGGTTGACTATGGAAAAAAGGGTTGACTATGGTAAAGAAGGGTTGACTATGGAAAAAACAAATGGGCTCAGAAGAACCAGAGTAATTAATAAAGCCCTCCTCATTCAGTGCTGGTAACCTTATTCTCTTTAAAGTCCCTTTATCTTTTTCTAACCATAACTTGATCACCCCCCAAAAAAAAACTCTACTTTTTTTTGCAAGTGGTACCATTTTTTCTTTCCACTCTTCATATATAAAATGTCTGGAGATGAGGTGAGTCAATTCCGAAACATCCTTTCTCCCTCCATTCTAGAACATTCTGGCCTTAAAGTTTTCCCATCAAGCAATGTCAGTTGCTGTGAATCTTTGCTGTAATCCTCTACAAACCTCTAGATCACTCGCCATGACATATTGAGGTTATCTTCAATAAAATATCAAATATCCAACAAACAAACTTTCCAACATCTTGATCTTCCCATACCATGGCCTTTTCTGGTTCAATGATCTTGTCCTGCAATACTACCCCCAACTCACACAGTCCTACCTCTTGTCATTATCAATAGCTGTCCTCTTCAAAATATCAAATTCAAACTCAGCATTCCCTAGATTTCTACTTCACTATCTGTGTAGTCTTGATCCCCCAAATTCTCTAACCCAGTAACACTATGTCCATTGTATATCTTATTTTCCCTCCCATTTCACACTTCATCTAATCTAACTTCTTCACCCATAATTATAATCACACCTCTGCATATCTCTTCAATGACCATGCCTGTTTTGTTTATTGTAGTATTGGCATATCAACGCTCAATCTTGGCAGAACCCAACCTTCAGCCCACTTTATGACACTGCATAGGTAGTAGTGACCAGTGAAGCATCCTAAATTTAAATTCATGATCTTATACACTCTTAGTCTAGTTATACTATTACATTTCCCTCAAACATCCATTTGATCTTATGGATGATTGTTCTGCACCTTCTCCTTCTTCTCTAAAGTCTTCATTATTCCTTGTCTTATTTTACTCTCACTTTCTCCTACTTCACTGAGAGAATAGCAGAAAACAGTTTCCATAAACCCTTCCCATCTTTCTACCAGTTTATTTGCTTCTATGTCCATATGCTCTACTTCCCCTCCAGGTACTTTAGGAAAGTAGCCAGCTTATTCATTTGTACTTGAACTCCTTATTCAGGTCTGGGGCCAAGATATGTGGGATCTACTTGAAGACTCTTATTGGTCAGCTTCTTAACTGATTTCTTATTCTTCTGTTTCTTCCATGCCTCAGTGTCCACACGGGGGCTGTCGGCAGTCATGGCCTCATCATAGTGCTGCTGGTACCCCAGGCCACAAACTTGGGGAAAGGAGTGGAGTTAAACCTGATGATGCCTGAGAAACATTCATCCTTCTAAGGTTCATAGTTCTTTAGACTCCTTCATTTTCCAAAACAGCTGGTGTTTTGCACTGGTTTCTATGCAAGACTTCCAGGACCAGTGCACACGGGGTCTCCAGGAGACTCTGTTCATTGCTCTAAAGCTGCAGTAACCAGAAAAGACCAAACCTATTTTTACAGTTGAAGACATGATTTCTAACTCTTTTGAGTTAGAATTTAGTTATCATGAAATAATTTCTAGCTTATAGAAAAGTTGTAAGACTCTTATCTTTCACTACACTCACAAGTATTAACACTGTCCTCATGTATTTTCATCCCCTTTCTCACACACACAAGGGAATAAGCCGAAAACATGCTCCTTCATTCCTGAATACCCCACTATACATACTGACTTCTTAATATCCACCAATTTCAAATGGAAATAAGTAAACTTAAAATAGCATTAATTGGCTAAAATGGAACACCATTATAAGCTACAAAGTAATTTTCCCTGATCTTATAAATAAGATTATTAAAATATTCAGATATTACCTGACTCTGTTTCTTTATGAGCACTATATACCCTTTACCTTATTTCTCTCATATGAGAGCACAGAAAAACTGAATGCTCTGAAATAACTTGGTAAATGATAGTACATGTTCTATAGAAAAAGAAGCGTGAATTAGGCTCACTCTTTTATGTACTAATAATGACCAATCCAATAATAAGTGCAAATAATTTTTAATGAATACAATGGCAGATTATTACAAAGCTCTAGATTTAAAAAGACAAAAACAAAAAAAAGCATAGAATAAATCCCTAGAAATTCCCAAGTAGAAGAGAGTAGCTTGTGTAGAGATGAAGGTCAGAAAGAAGGAAATATTGTTAAATATTGTTAATAACTGTTAAGCTGTGGCTTGGTTTTACATGTGTAAGAAAAGGAGAGGAAGGCTTAGCTGATTGAACATATGGCAAAAGCAGAAGATAAGAAAGTGAAGCATATACTCAGGGAACACCGAGTCTAGTTTAAGTAGGATGTTTCTGAAAGAGAGGGGCCCAGAGAATCCAAGCAAGACAACCAGGATGGTATGAGAAGGGCCCTAACTATTACTGTTGAATTCTGAAGCCAATAACAGTGTCTGAGCAGAGAAGTGAAAAGGAAACCACTGAAGGTATTTGAATATCTGAGAGAAGCACTCAGAGTGGAGTTCTAGGAATATTTTTAGAACAAGAAGAAACTGAAAAATAATAGTTTTCACAATGATCCATCTGTACTGGAGTCTTTAGCAAAGTAAATAATTAAGGAGCTAATCAGGGCGTGAAAAGTAGCCAGTTAGTACTTCAATGTTTTTAGCCTATGAATCTAAGAAATGATGGTAATATTATAATCAGGAACCCATTTGAGAATAATCTCACAAGAAAGGGGGCCACATCATCACTGTACCCTAATGCATGTACCCCCATTGATATCAGGTGTTCTATCAGGGTCCAGACCACATTAGTTGAAAAAGTGAACAGTGATTTAGGAGAATAAAAAAACATTTTAAGAGAAATTAAGTTTTTGAGAGCATACAGAGATAATCACCAGAAGTTTAAAATAAAGAATTGAATCTTAGGAGAGTGTAAGACTGAACTGATCTAACTTTTAGTGACTGCTTTTAAATACACTTGGCACTAGGGATATTTTTTAGAAAAATAGTAGCAAGAAACTGTTTCTAACCTGCAAGTGCTAATAATTTATTAGACTGGAAATCCAGTGTTTTAGTAGATAGAAGTGGCACTCCAATATGATCTTCAAGGAAGGGAAGATGGGGGGGTAGGGTAAAGGGTTGGGGGAAGAGACAGAAGTCTGAGATCAGAATATTTGAGCATCTATTTGATGAGTGGTAGGAAGAAAAGAATCTAAGTGGAGCTATTCAAAGATAGCTTAGAAAGTTTAGGGGAGAATGGAAAGAATGAATTGTCATGTGATCAACAAAAGCATAATTTTCAATGTTAAAACATCAGGATATTGATAAGAAGAGTATGGGTAAGCCAGAGATATTAGCAGTGTAAGCAATACTAAGGCAAAAGAAAGTTAAGATGTTGGGGGAACTAAAGATATGGAATGTAAGTTCCCCTTTATAGAAATTAGCTATGAAAGAAAATAATTAGGGAAAAGGGTGGGGGGAATTCATTTACAAATAAATGGAAATAGATTGCCAGGTAGGAAATGCAAAACATATTTTTTTTCCTCCTTAGGAAAAATTAAATACAGAAAAATGTGACAATCACCTTTCTTTTTTGCTGCTTCTGAGCTCCTTAGATTATTTTCCTTGTTGCCCAAGTCACACCACAGTAAAGTGAGACCTCTGTTTCTGTCTTTAGTGGACTCCATCCATATCTCATTTCCTCTTTGCCCTGACACCTAGGACATAGGAGACACTCAAAAGAGACGGAACTAACAGAGCCTGAGAATTTCTTGCTTCCAAGTGAAAGGGGGGTTTAGAGGAGATGAACTTAGGAAAGGGACAGTTTTGCCTTTGACACTAAGCAAGAGAACTATATCTGTGAGGCAGAGGTATATTGGGGAATAGGCAGATGGGAAGCTGAGGAAATTCCATCAGAGGAACTGAACCTGGCTAAGTAGGAGGAAGACCAGATGAAAGGCACTAGAAGAAAGCGCTGTGGGACAGCTAGAAAAAACAGGGCAGGGAATGAGCAGGAAGTTCCAGGGTCTATCTAGAAGCACTAACCCCTTAACACTCATCTCAGCTGTTCTCAGTCCTGAATGTATATCAGATCACCTGCAAAATATATTTTAATAATGTATGTTTTAGCCCACAGAAATTCCTATTTAAGAGATCTGGAGTCAGACCTTGGCTAGGGCATTTTTTAAACCCTCAGATGGTGCTGATGTATAGTCAGAAAGGAAAAATTCTGGTAGTACTGAGACAGCAACGGTCCCAGGACAAGACTCAAGGAAGACTTTGCTGTTCCCATGGCTGATAAACAGGTTTAAACAAATCTGATGACCTTAGGCCCAGATGCGTCCTGCCATAAATTTCCTTGGCCTATCCCAAGTCCATGCATTCCTGAACTATCTCATTACAGTTTAACAGGTTAGCTGTTAGGGGGAAAAAAAGGATGTGCAGATCCTGAGATCAGACCTATTGACACTGGAACTGCCCCATGAGTCGTTAACCCACATGATAGTCACAAGCCCTCCATTACTGTCAAGGAACAGCTGACTGGAGTTCACAATGAGCGACAATAAATGGAACACGTGATGATGGACAAAAGGACTTTACCCAAGTCTACACTTGTGCTTTTTCAGCCAATAAAGCTTTGACTCCCTTTTTCCTCAAACCTCAGTCCTAAAATGTTGGCTGCTAGATGTGAGGTATAAAAAATGAATTGAGAGAAGAGATTGCCTAGCCATAGCCGGGGGTTAAATGGAAGTATGAACTATGAGATAACTTTATGAACAAAAGAAAGGGGTATATATAGGGACACAGGGCTAGGGCCTGTTGAATTTTAAAGAAGACAAACAAACCTGAGAGACAATTAACATTCTAAAGCCTAAGAGTAATTGAGGAAGGGGGAGTGTAGGCAGGTGGTCGCTATCTCTGATTAAGAAAGTCAACTGCACCATTGCAGTTTTAGAAGGTTATTTTAGTAAATTAGTCCCAAGTTTTCTAGGGATGGTTAATGAGAGAGGTTTTCCTTATCTCATCTGCAATGACCCTTCTGGTTTGCAAATGGTGCATAGCACTAAAACCTATATAGATATCTAGTCCTGACACCTCGAACAATCTTTTATGCTGAGAGGGTCTCCCAGAGCTCTCTTCCCTTGCCCTTTCAATAATCAATACCCACTGACCCCTTGTCTGCCCTTACTGGGGTCTGTGGGACACCTTTCTGTCTTGACCTGAGGGGCTCACGAGCCCTTTTCCAGGCTTGGATACAGGGCCCCTCTGTCCTTCCCTCTGATTTCCAGCATATGGAACAGTGGACAGTGACTGGTTCACTCCCAATGTGTCCACCAGTGTTGTTGGAGGGGGATCCAGCTGACTCAACCTAGGATCATCATTCTTGCCTGTGCCAGAACGTTGATATCTAAATAGCTCTTAGGAGCTATTCCTGGGTTTATTCTCAGGTACTTCCTGGGTTTCAAAAGAGAAAAAAATTGATAGCAGACAAGTAACAATAAAGATAGTGAGTAGGAGAAGTCTATGTGTTACAGTACTGACGCTCATCTCCACTTTAACTGCTATGAAAAAGATTATCAACTATGTACTGGTGTTCCTCTACAACCTCACAGGTTCGCAGACTTCTGTGAAGGCAAATTATCAGAGGATATCTCTCTCTCTCTCTTTGTCTCTCTCTCTTTCTCTTTTTGCTCTCTCACCCCCTCTCTTCCTCTCTCCCTCCCTCTCAAACCCTCTCAGCCACAGTAGAAGTTAGAGTCTGATGTAAATGCAGTTTATTTTATGAGATTTAAAATGCAAAACATCCTATGTTCCTCTTCAGTATCAAATACCTAAGTCAATGCAAAGATTTCAGTTTATTGATGTTTTTGTTGCCATCGCTGGCACACAGAAGATTCCTTTACTTGATCCAGCTCTATGAAGCTCCAACTGCATTATCAATGGTGAAAATAAGCTTGTATTTATCTGAGCAAGCTGACTTGAAGAGACTGAATGCAGTGTTAAAGGTAATATATATGTGGCAAAGAAAAACAGTTTAAATTAAGCAGCAGCTTCTTCTTGACTCTGACATAATGACGGTAGTTAATGTCCACTATAAATAGACACTTGCAACCTGTTCCTGGAAATTTTTATTTCTCTTTTGTTCAATCATATACTTAACATGGAACCCCAAAAAATCCGATGCAAGCCAATGGTTAGTATTCTTTAGAAATTAATTATAAGGCAGCTTCTTTCATTCAAAACTAGTAGCAAGAAAAATAGCTAACATTTTTTAGCTTCCCATTATATGTCAGAATCTGAGCTAATGTATCATTTCATCTAATCCTGTCAATATCACCACAAAATAACAGCTGTGGTTGCTTCTATTTTGCAGAAGGGGGAATTAAATTTCAGAAGGAAAAACTTGCCAGTGCTCACAGAGCCTATACAATGGTCAAATCAGGATCGAATCCAAATCTTTCAGTGAACCCTTGTTTTGAACCGTTGTGTTCCATTACACATCAAAAGTTAGGGCTGGATACAATTATTTTCATGTCACTTGGTTATTCTGGGATGTGATGCTTTCTCCAAAGAGTCTTTATTTTTTTTGTTCTCACAAACTTCTCAAAATAAAAATTCTGACTGAGAAAGTATCCTGCATAGTCTTTTGCATGTAGCAAAACAATGTCGATACTCGGGGCGGGGGGGGGGGGGCTTGTTATTGGATTCCCTTTTGCATGTGGAAAATAGACATTTCAGTCCACTTGTATAATAACTATTTGCTGGAATTGGAAGACAAAATGTTAGAGAACTAGTCAGTAGGCATATATTGCAAACTAAGGCTTCACACCACTAGGTAAAGAGCGCCTAGTGATTGCATTTATGTTACTCTATTGCCATCTTCTGGTTTTATTCTAAAATGCATTTTATATATGTCAATCTAGAGCAGATAGGTAGGAAGTACTTCATAACATCATATATCACTGAATGTGATACATATTAATTTAGAGATTGACTTTTTGATTTATTAAACCAATATTAATGAACCTGGAACTGAGTTGAATGTCTATGATAGAACAGTCAAAATGTGGTCAATTGTATCAGGAAAACTAAAACCTTAAAGGTAGTAAATGACTTCTTCAAAGTCACCCAATGTTCCATAGCCCATAGGCCAGCCAGCTCATGAATGACTGCATTGACATTCTGAAGAATCATGTAGTACAATTCAAGAAAAACAATATTTCACCCTTGTCAACATACTCTCATCCTTACACACATAATTCTTTTTTTTTTTTTGAAGTAGCTTTGGTTTACTTCATTATTTGTATTACTATATACCACTTCCACCACCACCAAAGCACCCACAGTTGTTCAAGGTCTGTTGATCTCCATCCCCTTTCTCTTTCCCTTCCTCCCTCTTTATCTCTCTGGTTCTACATAGTCAGCTCTAGTTTCTGGTTCTAGTATCAGTTCTATAGTCAACTTTCTAGGGATTATTATTAGTTTGACTATCTAACAGTTTGGTTTCTCATACTCCACATATAAGTTATACGCTCAGATACCTGTCATCATCCTTTTGACTTACTCACTTAGCATTACCTCATCCAGTGATGTACCCCATCATGTTAGCTAGACCTAATGCCCAGCATTTTTTGAAATTGGGCAAAAGTTGGAGGACATTTCCCTTGATCTTACCTAAAATACCATAGCTATGATGTGCTCTAATAAACTCAAATATCTCTATAAATAAAGATAAATCTGAAATCAGATGTAATTGATTTCAGGTAAAATATAGGGTAGAAGCCTCCAACCAACAACCAAAAGAAAAAAAGTGGCACTTTTAAAAATGTAGTTTCTGCCACCCAAATTCTTTCAGATTCTTAGCACGCATGCGTAGCAATTGGCAGTCAAATGCAACTTAATCAACAGGGTTTTATTAACAAGGAAAATTAACAAAAAGTCCTTAATGCCACAAGTGGCCAGTTATTTTACCCCGGTCACCATTTTCAGTTCCAAAGATCCCAAAGACCCATATCCAAGATGGTGCCCTTTTGCCCCTCCAAATCTGAGGCAGGCACTCTGCAAAATCCAGGCTTTCTTTTTTGTCTTCTCTTTGCTTCTTCTCTCTCCAGTGTTCCCAGCTGTTCAGCTTCTCCTAGGTTCTTCAAACTTTTCCAACAAATAGAGACATTTACAAGAATTCTAATCTCATGTCACATAACCATCCCAATCTGAGTAAGTCCATCATTGGTAGTTGCAAAGAATGTCAGAGCCCTTAAAATTATCTATGTAGAAGGACAGCCCCTTCAGTAAATGGTGCTGGGGAAACTGGATCATGACTTGCAAAAAAAATAAGCCAAGACAACACCCTCAAACCCTGTACAAAAATCAACTCAAAATGGATAAAAGACATGGATGTGAGACCTGAAACCATCAAACAAATAGAGGAAAACCTGGGTAAAACCCACCATGAATTTCACTTCAGAAATCCATTTCTGGAAACAACTGCAGCTGGCAAAAAAATGAAGGAAAATATAAACAACCAGAACTAAATCAAACGAAAAAGTTTCTGTACAGCAAGAGACAATAAACAAAACAAAAGAAATCCAGCTGAATGGGAGAGAAATTTTGCCCTCCAGACAAGTGACAAGGGTCTGATAACAAAGATCCACAAATAGCTCATACAACTCAACAAGAACAAAGCAAAAAGCCCAGTCAAAAAATGGGGAGAAGAACTAAAAAGACTCTTCACCTAAAAGGAATACAGATGGCCAACAGGCAAATGAAAGAATGCTCCAAATTACTAATAATTAGGGAAATGCAAATTAAAAACATACTGAGATACCATCTTACACCAGTAAGAATGGCCCATATAAATAAAACGGACAACAAGTGTTGATGTGGATGTGGAGAGAAAGGAACTCTCTGACACTGCTGGTGGGAGTGCAAACTGGTCCAGCCACTATGGAAGACTGTGGGGAGGACCCTCAAACAATTGAAAGTGGACTTACCATTTGACCCAGCTATCTCACTACTGGGAACCTACCCAGAGGACATGAAAACACCAATTCAAAAGGACACTTATATGCACATGTTTATTGCAGCTTTGTTTACAATTGCTAGGATATGGAAACAACCCAAATGCCTCAAAACTGATGAATGGCTGGGGAAAAAATGTGGCCTATGTACAAGATGGAATACTATGCATCAATCAAGGAGGATAAACATATGTCATTTGCAGCAACATGGCTGAAACTAGAAGACCTCATATTAGCATAAATAAGCCAGAAAGGAAAAGAAAAAAAGAAAAGGATGGTCTCATTTATGTGAAGGATATAGGGAACAAAAAACAAATAAAAAAATTAGAAACAACCAACAGAACTGAATGATAGAGAGAGGAGAAGGGGAAAGAAACCGGTGAAGGCAGAGGGCACAAAAGAATAAGATGGTTAAGAGGTGTTAAGGAAATGGGAAAATCCCAGGGTACACAATAATGTAATATATATATATATATATGTGTGTAGAAAATAAAGATAATAAATTAGTAAAAGTGTGGGGAGGGTAGGAAATAAGGGGTACAATACAACCATGTAAACATGACCAATATTATGTGATATTTCCAAAAAAATAAAAAGTTTAAAAAAGGAAATGTATTCTTTAAAACTATTTTATGTGCATTTTTATGACTCTTTTGTTTTACAGGAACAAGAAAATTATCCTACATTAGCTAAAGTATTCTTGGCTGGCACTTTTTGTCTTGGAGCTTTTTGCAGATATGGCTCCATTCTCTCCTTTCATGGAGTGTCTCTTCAGAGAAATCTGAGGTCAGCCTAATGTGTTTTCCTTTGTAAGTTATGTTTCTCTTTTTTTTTTATTTGAGACTAGGTCTCACTATTTTTGCCCATGGAACCGCAGGTTCTTGTTGCCCGGGGTACCACAGACTCAAGCAATGCCCAGCCTCAGCTTCCCAGGTAGCTGGGATTACAGGCGCGCGCCACCACAACCAGCTATTTTTTTGGAACTAGGTCTCGTTACGGGCCCCAGGCGGGACTCAAACCGCGATCCCTAGCCCCGGCCACTTCATAGGCTGAAGCTTACAGGCACGAGCCACCGTGCCCAGCCTGTAGGATATGTTTCTTTTCTCTAGTTATTCTCATTATTTTTTCCTTATCTTGGGTTCTTGAAAGTTTTACAACAATGTGTCTTTTCTTTCATTAATGTAGTTTGGTGTGTTTGGTCTTTTCTGATTTTGAAGGCAACAAAGACCTTTGCCAGGTATGCTGCTCTGACTTATTTACTGACCAGAAGGCTGCTAGTTTTGGGTGAGGCTTAGCACAGAAACAGAAGCTGTGCCCCACCCAGAATGCTGTACAATATGCTCTATCATTGGACCTTCTACTCAAGCATGTGTGATGGTGTTTGAAGTGTGGCAGACAGGGATGCTACGTGAGTTTTTGGAAGGCCCCTGCAGGTCAAGCACAGTACAGATCCTTAAGATTATGGAGCTGAGTCCTACCACCCCATGTGGATAATGAATCTCCTTTTGAAAGACAGTTTTGGGATAGACTAGAGAAATTAGAACTATCCCTACGCATGCATTTACAACTTTCTTGATCAAGGTACAAAAAACAATTTGATGAATGATCAATGATCATTTCAACATGAAGCTGGGAAAATAAATTTTCACTGAATTTTCACCTCAAACCTTATAAAAAACTAACTCAGTGTTTTGAGCAAATGGGTCATAGAACTACGTGTAAAACCTAAAACTGTAAAACTTTCAGCAGAAAACAGGAAAACATCTTTTAAACTTAACGGTTAGTGAGAGTGGTCAAATGTGGCATCAAAGCATTACCCACAGAAGAAGAAAAATTGATAAACTTGACTTCAAAATTAAAACGACTTGCTTAGTGAAAGATCCTATTAAAAGAATAAAACAAAAAACAAAAAAAAAGTAGTTTGGTGTCCTTTTTGCTTCCTGTATGTCCATGGAAATTACCCTACAATGAATGTTAACTTACAAGTGACATGTTAACAATACATCTTGGAAATAAGACAAAATAAAAGTGTGAATATTTACAGAGATTTAAAAATGCAAGATACCCAACAAAATAGAAATCCAAGTAAAAAAAAGAAACTATCTTTGTAGAACTTTTAATAACTAACAGTGAAGAAATAGCCACGTAAATCTCTCAAGCTCTCTCTCCACCTGTGCTCTCCCTGCCTCTCTCTCAGGTTGACTCAGTCCTTTAATCACTACCTCCTAGTTCCAAGTGTGCCTATTTATGTATGTGTACATACGCTGGGTACATCCACTATAGTAGAACATTATATTAGAGATAAAGTAGATAATGGAATGTTATGTATTTGTATGTTTTGATATTATTGAAGAAATAATATTACATCAAAATGGATCATATAGGGAGATGTGGTAGGTACTAGGGCAAACTGGGAATCAATGCTTTATCCCAAAGGGGACCATCTTTACTCATCAATAACCCAATGTTACAATACAAGGATGATCACCCAAATGTGGATTTTCCATTTTTTCAATTCTATTGTAACACTAAATTTGTATATGAAATTCCCCAACATCTTAATATTTATGATTATAATTATTTTAATTACTAAGAAATTTACTCTGTAGATCAAAGAGATTTCTTAGCTTCAGTGAGTGGCAAATCTGTTTCTTTATTAGGTAGGTCGGGGTGTGGGGGGGCTGTGGCGGGGAGGTCTAGAATATGCATTTCTAACAACTTCCCAGATGATACCAATTCTTCATGTTTTAAATTTTTTTCTGATTAGAGGTGAACTTAATTATGTTTTCATGTATTCTGTGAATTGCCTATTCATACCCATTATCTAGTTGGGGAAAGGTGATTTATTAGTTTTTATTGATTTATTGGAGCATTTTTCATATTTTAGGTGAAGATCCAATATTTTTCAGTTTTAACATTATAAAGTTTATCAATACTTTCCTCTAAATTTTTTTTAATGTTTTAAGAGGAATTACCTTTGCAGGATAAAAATATTACCTTTCCTCATATAAATGTTTTATCACTTTCCTTTATGTTTAAAATTAATTTGCGATAAGAGAATTTAAGAATTTGTTTTGCTTTTCAATATACACTACAGCTTCAGTGAGTGGCAAATCAAATTCAGTGAGAGGCAAATCACCAATTTGCCTTCTCTTCTGTAATATAAATAAACCAATATTAAAACGTTAGAAGTTTAGGATAATTCTGATACGGGGTGACTTGACTGGATCAGCAGCCAGAGTCTCTGGTAGTGACATAGTTGAAAATTGTATCGGGCACCATACTGTTCTGGTGGGTGGGGTCTGGAAAGACCCACAAGAAGAAACGAAAAAATGCGAAAGGGCACATTAAAAAGACAAGCCAAGAGACGTAAGAGAGACACGAGAATGGCAGGCTGATAGAGGAGTCCAAGTGGCCAAGCTGGGAGGAATCCTTCTGGAAGAGTAGCTGGTGGTGGCCAGGAGCAACAGTGGGAGAGTGGCTGGTAGAGGAGTTGCTGGTGTGGAATTGGATGCCAGAATGACAGGCCGGGAGTGACCAGGGTGACCTGAATGTGGCCAGACAATGCTGAAGGTGAGGGAAACACCTCCATCTGTTTCTTTATTAGGTAGGTCGGGGTGTGGGGGGGCTGTGGCGGGGAGGTCTAGAATATGCATTTCTAACAATTTCCCAGATGATACCAATTCTTCATTTTTTTAATTTTTTTCTGATTAGAGGTAAACTTAATTATCTTTTCATGTATTCTGTGAATTGCCTATTCATACCCATTATCTATTAGGGGAAAGGTGGTTTATTATTTTTTATTGATTTATTGAAGCATTTTTCATATTTTAGGTAAAGATCCAATATTTTTCAGTTTTAACATTATCAAGGTTATCAATACTTTCCCCTAAATTTTTTTAAATGCTTTAAGAGAAATTACATTTGCAGGATAAAAATATTATCTTTCCTCATATAAATGTTTTATCACTTTCCTTTATGTTTAAAATTAATTTGCGATAAGACAGAATTTAAGAATTTGTTTTACTTTTCAATATAGATAAGAAGTTGTGGGATGACTTAGGCTTTTTCTTCCATTAACCTGTCTATTCAGCACCTGGGGTATTGCATCTTCCCCATAATTGTGGGGCCCACTGGTTGTGCACATGTTCTGAGTGCACACCTGTCCCTGAGAAAAAGAGGATAAAGGCATGAAGGAGCATGTGCAAGAGTGTGAGAACACCAGAGAGAGCCCAGGGAAAGAATGTGAAGATTTCTGGGGGGCTGGAGAACTCGCCTGACTCCCAGAAACCCCAGCCCTGGACTTGCCCTGCCTGGTGTGCCTTTATAACTGCTAAAGTGAAGAACCTATGCAGATTGGTGAGCCTGATGCTTGCCCTACAATTGGTGATAAGGATTGTTTGCTTTACAGACATTATCTCAGCACTACTTATGTAGCCATTGTGTAATAATTACCTGCATCTACTCAGCAGAGTATAAAGACCATGAGAACAGGGTTCTGTCTGTTTTGTTCATGACTATACTCTTGGTGCCTAAAACAATGCCTGGTATTATAGTAGAATGCCTGTTGGGCTCCCTACTAATCTCTGTGCCATCCCAGCCTCATCACCTAGTGTGGGGCCTCAGCCACAAGCTTGCCCAGTTCTCGAAGGTGTGAGCCAAAAAAAGCAGGTCACGAAGTCCATGTGGGGCCAGGAACAAGTCTTTATTATGTATTTATTATGAGGCAGCAGGAGATGGACAGTAGCAACAAAAGTGACATCCAGCAGCAGCAGTGGCCCTGTGGCCAGGAATGACCAGTGAGAGCCCAAACACACACAGGAGCTCTAGTAGATTTTATATTATTTATAGACAAAGCCAGCACAAGGCCATGTTTAGTCCTATTTTACAGAAGTATGTTTGCTCACAAGAGCTATACAGCAAGGTTTCATTCTTTCCTGTTTCCCACACATGCAGCTTATAGCTCAAGGCTGCATGTTATCCACCAGGCCACCTATTCTAGAAGGTCACACTGAAAAACGCTCTGAGAAACTCTGAAAAAAATGTTATGTTTTCCCACAGACCCTTCCAATACCCAATGAATAGGAATAGAATGAATGAATGCTGAAAATATAAAGGTGGCCATATATTATCTGTTACTTTGCAAATAAGTCTATTTTATGATGTGTTTTTATACTTAAAAACTCCTAACAATAGAGTAGTGCATTTGATTGAAATTCAAAAATATTTAGAAGAACCGTGAAAATTCTTTTTCCTTTTTTTTTCTTTTTCTATTTCTTATACTCTCCACCAAATCACCTGTGCCCTTAACCATGTATCTCCTCCCCTGAGGTTCTTCCACCACCTTGTCACCTGTGAACCATCATCTTAATTTCTTGCGCCCATCCCTCCCCTGATTTTACCCCCCTACCCCCTCCCTTGCTCTATGCTTCAATTCTGCTGACAGTTTGTTGACTTTAAGTTCTATTTGTCCTTTTGTTTGCTTTCCCTATATTCTGCATATAGGTGATGTCATCCAGTATTTCTCCTTTTCTTTCTGGCTTATTTCCCCTACCATGATTCCAAAGTTGTCTTTTTTGATTGCTGAATAATGTTCCATTGTAATTTACACCTGTTTTAAATGCCATCTTTTTCATATAACTCTGTCACATAGGTGAGGAAATATGTTTTGGGACTCTCTTATTCTATTGGTCTATTTGTTAATCTTTTTATTAATAATTCATTTAATTAATCTAACTTTGTAAGGTTCTCCCCATCTTGTCCTTCCTCAGAATTGTTATGGATTTTTTTGATGCTTTGCTATTTCATATCTAACAGGTCCTCAAATAATATTTCATTCAACATCCATTCATTATAACTTCTCTGAAAAAGGAAACCCAGTTGATGCTGAACAAGAAACATTAGTCAAGAATCTACTTTCGAGGCCGGGCATGGTGGCACATGCCTGTAGCCTAGAAAGCCACGGCCGGGGCCAAGGATCACGGTTCGAGTCCCGTCTGGGGCAAGTAGCAAGACCTAGTCCCAAAAAATTAGCTGGACATGGTGGCGTGCTCCTGTAATTCCAGCTACCTGGGAAGCTAAGGTTGGGGATTGCTTGAGTCTGTGGTACCCTGGGCAATGTCAGCCTGAGGGTCCACAGGCAAAAATAGCGAGACTTAGTCTCCAGAAAAAAAAAAAATCTACTTTCATTATATGTATCCTTTCACTTAAAGTCTCCATTTCTACCATCAACAAAATAAAACTATTTAGCCATTTAAAAGGATGAAATTCTGCTATTTGTAATATAAGTGGACCTAAAGGATTTATTCTTAGTGAAATAAAGCAGAGAAAAAAAATACTTTATGCTTTCACTCATATGTGGTATGTAGAGAAACCAAGCAGATGAACTAAACAAAACAAAAATAAACTTTTGCCCTTTAAGACCAATTAGTGGTTACCAAAAGAGAAGGAGGAAGGATGGTGGGTAAATTGGAACAAAGGGGACAATGGTGTGGTGAAGGATAGAAATGAACTTTAAGCAGTGAACTTAATGTAGTATATCTGTATGTTGATTCGCAACAAAACAAAACTTTTATATACTGTTGAAGCACAATGATATTTCAATTTAAAAAAAGAAATATATTCTTATTGGTAATATTTGTGAATAGTGTGTTATCAGAACCCTTAATATCACTGGGATTTAATAGGGGTAGTCAAGATAAGTGATTAGCTGAAATAGTTCAGAAATACCTCCCACATTTAAGAACTCAGGTATGATCCTTAAATGGCCCCGTGCCAATCACTAGTTTTCCCATGCAAAGGGCAAGATTAGAATTTGCCTCTGGAGTTTTTCTCGTTCAACTTTAAGTGAAGTTTATTTTTGCAAAGGTGACTAGAGGACTTAAGAGGATGGAACAGATGGGTATTTTACCTTGCAGTAAGAATGGCCCCATTTATATGATGGATATAGGGAAAAACAAACAAACAAATAAGAAAAAATGAAAACAACCAATGGGACTGAACCATGGAGTGAGAGAGGAGGAGGGGGAAGA